>WBMW01000348.1:183987-261401 GCA_013396635.1 Penelope pileata | reverse complement strand
CCCCCCCCCCCCCCGAGTGCTCGTTATTGCTTGCCTGCAAATGAGTCAGGGTCTGGCCAAGAAATGATGTTCTGGTTGAAGCTCCTTGTTCAGGCAGTAATTTATGCAATTGCTAGGAGACTGCTCTGATGGCCAAATGACTTCTATTAGCATAACTCTAATTCTCTACTTTTTACAGAAATAATTCATGCTTTCTGTTTTTCTTCAGGACCCTTTAATAGACTTCAAGCCTAACTCCATGGAGAGATTAGAGTTCTGTCTTTCCACCACTGATTGCTTTAAGAGTAATCTTTGAGGCCAGAAACTGCCTGAACTTTTCCAAGAGCCAGTCTGGAAAAATGGAACAGGTCCTGGCAGGTGTCAGTTCCTAAATCTTGTCTTTTCTCGGATTCGTGTTTGATACACAGGCAACTACAGCCAGGTTGTCTTCTCCAGGTTGGTGCTGGTACTTGCAAAATTAATCAGTACTTTTAGCAAATGTGTTATGGTGCATGATGGTGCTTAACATGCTCTTGAGTGAAGGTGTCTAGTGGGTAAGAGGCCGGTAGAGGTTTTGTGGACGTGAGGCTTTGGCTGTGGCTGCTCCAGGCCCAGGCCCCGCGCAGGCCCGGCTGAGTTCCGGGATCCGCCTCGGCCTCGTGTGAGGACACAGCTTGGCTGTGTCATCACAACTGTGTGCAGGTGGAGGTCAAGAGAACCCAGGTATGAGATCAAATTCCATGTCTCCATTTTTCCCCGATCACGAACTGAGGTGGATGCTTACGGGAAGTTGTGGCCTGGCAGTGAGACCTAAATAGGAAGGAAAAGTAGTCTGAGAATTCAAGGACAAAGCACTTAAGAAGAGATGACCAAGAGCTGCCTATTACACATAAAATGTGGGGAAAAAATCCTAATCTATGTGCCTTTTTATTAATGGTGATCATAATTAACACTAGACATTCAGCTAGATGTTGCATAAGCTATGGAGCAACAGATGAGGATCCAGTTCTTGCTTCGTGTTGCACAAAACCACATGAGCACATAGCTGCCATTATGGGAAAATTTATGAAAATGTGCTCCTTCTGTCATCTCAGAGGAGGTGCTTTTAATTGATACCATGGCACCACATGCAAAAAAAAAGCCCCCAAAACTCCACTTGGAGCCTTTTGTCTGGATTGCTTTGTAATGCAAAAAGGGGAGAGAAGTCTATCTCCAATTATGGCAATATATTTTGCCAGCCTGTACTGATGGACTGTTGCCAGGGAAATTCTCTAATCATCAAAGAACATGTTAGTGTTAATGTGATTTTTGTAGGTCTCCTAAGGGAATGGCTTATGTCCTTCCAGGAGAAAGGCACTGCTGAATAAATCATCAAGCTTTCTTTACCAATGGGACCCTGCTAAGTATATTGCATAAATGAAGATTATTTTCCTGAAAGGAGAGGTGCTTTTCCTCTGAGCAGCACACCAGGGCTGCTGGCAGTCTCTCTCAGAGGCGTGGGAGCAGCTGAGGCTTTTCTCAGGGACCACTGCCTGGATAGCTCTGCAAGCCAGCAGTGAGGCTGATGGGACAACAGACATTGTGTAGGCAGATCACTGTCTGCTTTTGAGAGGAGGAGGAAACAAAACCTGTAGTTTCCAGGAGTGTCTTCCACTAGCTGTTCTGTGCTGTTTTACTCCCATGAATCTAAGCACCTGGCTGTTGGGCTTTCTGCTTTCTCAGCCTGTGCTACCCAGGGGCAGAACAGCATCAAGACAAGCTGCAAAAGCATCTCCTGAGCCACGTGTGAGGAGCTGTGCCTGGGGCAGCAGCCAGCATCTTACCAAAGGGGAGTGCGTAAAGCTGCCTCTGCAACAGACTGCAGCCATGGAGATGGAGCTTTGGTGCAAGTAGTCTTCAGACCTGGGGCCGTGATAGATGGCAGTTTCTAAATAACTAACCGAATACTCTCAGGGCTGTACTGTTCTATATCTGGGTTTTCAAGGTGGATCCTGGCAACCCAAAGCCTGTTTATGGAGACTGTTCCCTCCTGTGGTGAATTTTAATGGTTGGAGCTGGGAGGTTCCCACTGACTTCAGGGTAAGTACGTACCTGAATGCCTTTGTGGTTCAGGATATTGAGTGCTAGCTGTGGAGCTCATCCCGTAGGGAACACACATGTGCTGCAGCCACTGACTGCTGGAACAGGTGTCTTGGGCCAAGCTGCTGGCAGCCATGGAAACTATCCATCCTTTGCCTTGGCCCTGTCACTGATAACCCTTAATCTCTGTTGGAAGGCTGGCTGAAAATGGAGTGGGTGATGACCACTCTGGCAGCTCAGAGCATAGGCTATCACATTGGTTTTCAGTCACTTTCTGTTGGGGACAGACACAGGCTGGCTGAGCACCAGGTGGGAGAGCAAGGGCGAGCAGAGACAGGCAGCTGGTGCAATGCTGGGCTGCTCAGTGGCACTGTAACACTGGTACTGCACAGCACAAAGTCTGTGCAGACACTGGGGACCTTAGCATGGGTGTCCTCCAGCTACCAAGCTGTGGGGAACCCCTAAGAGAGCTCCTTGAATACAGCCTCAATTTTTTCACTGTCCTGGTGTCCCCTGATTGTGTTCCATGAGGGTCTGTCCCAAAGAGACAGAACCGGAGAATTTGGCCTTCATAATTTTAACAGAAAAGTAACAGCTGATAAACTAGATTTTAACTAATGAGTAGTTGACTTCTTGTTATAGTTAATACTGTATGACAAACCATGCATGATATTAAACAGGTGTTCGTTAAAGGTTAGATAGGATATGCTGTATCTCTTCATCTCCTCACCCTCCTTTCTCCCAAAGCACCATTCATGTTTATATGGTGCTTTACATTTTTCAAAGCACTCTGCACACGTTAACTAATTAATCCTCACAGCCCACTATACATATGCTTTAATTAATTAGCTCTCATTTACTTAACTCACACTGTCTCATTAAATATAAATTGAATGTATGTTTGGGAACTTTAACTAGAAACATTACCAGGATTTTATACAAAGCACAAATGCAAAATATGTTAATAGTGGCTGGAGGCAGCAAAATTCAAATACCAAGGTATTTAGCAAAAAATATGTTGTGGTGTCAGTGAGCACAGTCAGACAATTAGCTGTTCCTATAAAATGCATATGTTGTCATAGCCTTGAAGTCATCACTCACCCTGTGTTGTTGCCATAGTAACCCTGGTAATTTGTGTCTCATAATGTCTGTCTATGCACTTTGTTCCATTAGTTGAATTTTTCAGACTCGCAGAAGCTCACTGCTGTGTGGGCTGGAAGCTGGCTGAGAATTAGTCAGATCTGGAGTGCACTGATACAGACACACACTAATGCTTTGACTGGCTCTGGACACCAGGTAGCCTTCTGCGTTATAATCCACCCAACAAAGAAGCAATGAAATTAGTACCTGTGTTATGTTACCTGTGTTATCTCTTGATAGCTCTGTCTGGAGGCTGTCGCTGACCGGAGGTGTGAAGCTGAGTTGAGTTTGTCTCGACTTTGCAGCCTGTTACAGACCATCGCTCCCAGTGAGGAGAGAGCATTTGTTGCTGTATGCTGACCAAACTGCACCTGGATGTACTGCATTGTCACAGGCATTTGCTGTTATTTAGGGCCAAACTGCCATGAGTGTCAGTGAGCGTTAGAGCCAAAGTATTCCTGTTTTGCCTTGGTACAGTTCTCTTTACTGTCACATCCTAAAGCACTGAAGAGTCAAACAAGTGCTGCATGCCACCCAAGAGGCAATCATAGCTCGATGATGACTGAAGTGTTTTTCTAGGAATAAATTTGTAAATTAGAGCATGAGGAGCTTTGAGGGAGAGGGGGGAGTGTTACTTACGTTTTAGAAATGTGGCTAGAAATGAAGCATTATCTGGACACCTTAGGTCTGCATTAAGCCCTCCAAATTCCTTAATACTTCCAGGAAATCATTATTATTTGAAGTCTTGTGGATTATTTCACCTTTTCCATCTTCCCATACCTTGGAGAAACAGTGGGTCAGAGCTTTGTCTTGTTTCCAAGAGGCACCTCTGAACTGAACTGATCCTTTCCTCCATATGAAGTTGGGAAATCTCTCCTAATTTTCATTTCCTGAAAGGCAGGGTGGTGTGTTCTTTTTTTTTTTTTTTCTTTTTTTTAACCTGTGAATACCTGGTAACTTCCTATTCTCAAGAGGCATTCCTAAGAGCCATTCTGAGTCTGCTCCTTCCCTTGAGTTCTCTTTACCAAGAAAATTCTTGCAGGCTGAGCACAAACTCCTCATGCAACCCTTGATGCCTTCAGGAAGGCTTTCTTCAGATACTTGTCTCATCAGTTGATTTCCCTAATTACACAGAGGAGAAGGTAAAGCTCGTTTCTAAAGGCAAACAAGTTAAAAAAAGCAGAAATATGTTCTTTCACTCAGGTCAGCAGATTTGTTTGAGGACACACACAAAGAACAATGGCATAGTAGTATTTCAGAGCAAGTTTCACTCAAAAGTATATTGAGTCCATGGCATGACACTGAAGTAATTGCTGGAACAAGAAGCATGACTACATTTTGGGAAAGATATCATGAACATTGTTTTCAATGGCAGTTTTTGGAACTGAGTACTTCCTTTTGTTAACATAATATTGAAAATATTCAGTAGCATTATCTCCCAGCCTTGTTCTTCCTCCCAGCAATCTTTCATCTTGTCCAAAGAAATCTTGTAAGAATGTAAGAATAATCAAGCCCAGTGTCTTACTTATGACAGCATAGGGGCAAGCACAGCGGTAGTACTCCAATCATTCTTGCTCTACCGCACCTTGTGCTTCTGGGCTTTTGTAAAATGAAGGCAGAGTCTTTCTTTTTAGCAGCTCTTTGTACATTTGTCTTTAATGAAATTTTTCCAGTTTTAATCTGTCTCCGCTTCTGCCATCCACAACATCCCAAACAAAGATTTCCCTTGCTGCAATACACATTTATGAAAAATCATCTCCTTTAGATTGTTTTGAAGCTGTTTTTATAGTTGTTTCGTCCGATATCCTTTTGTTCTTGTTTTTGGAGAGTGCATGTTCAGTCATCACCCATTCCCTTTCTCCATGCCACCCCTGATTTTATGGATATTTTCATGTTTTCCTTAGCTATCTTTCTTCAGAATAGAAGAAACCTAATCTGCTTAGACTGGAATCATTTCAGCTATCTTTGACAACTACCTCAGGATGAAGATATGAGTACATGGAACTGCCACTCAAATAAACTCACCAATTTGACCTTACTTGTGGGAATGAGTTTACTGAATTCAGTGCCATTGGGTACCGGGTGTTTGGACCATTCAGACCAGTTTGAGAGCGCAGGAATGTGGTGACTTTGCAAGAGTTTGTTGGTGCTGTTTCTGTGACACTGGATCAGTGTAGGGGAAAAGGAACAAAAAGCATTTTCCTGTTTTATTTAAGATCTTGCTGGTGGATAGCAAGTGTACAACATTACAGCTATGAAAAGTAAATGAAAAGACTACGTCTTACAGCCCTGAAAAGAATGTAGGAGGATTGATTATGCTGCTCTGCTCAGAGTGCTAATATGGGTTTGGAGGAGACGTGGAATATGTTAAGATGTTAGGCAAGCCTTGCTGGTGATTTTTAATTTTCACCCTGATGCCTAGGAATAATTCATTTTGCTCCAGCTGAGAACACGTCTCCAGTGAAAAGGGTAAAAAAGTTGAATTAAAAACCTCTTGAGACAGTTGCAAGCAGAATAAGCGTTGCCTGAGAAGGTGCACACTGTTAGCCAGCTGTAAGTCAGCAGTTGCCTGTCCCTTCCTCCTGTAATATTTCAGACTCCTTCCTTGTGATTCACCAGTTCATAACAAAATTTACTCCATCAGATGGATTATTCGGTTCTCTTGAATAAATCTGCTTTAGTGCTGTTGCGAGGACTCCCGTCTCTCCATTTCTGCAGTATGTCATTCATCTTGGGCAGCTACAGCAGCATTGTCCTCAGGAGATCCTACAAATGGATTTCTTGGGGTCTTGCCTCTTAATAACTTATTTCTTAAGTAGCAGCATTTCCTGCGGTCTTCATTAGAAAATAACGAGAGGGAAAAAGTAGCAATTAGTGTGCTCTGGTCCTTGGAGTTCCCCTCTGTTCTGCTATGAGCTGTTGTGAGATCCAGGCTGCACTACCAAGGGCTATCCCTGTGCACATGTCTAAAGCACACACGTAAAGGTCTGTTCAACAGTTGTATCAGTGACCCCTTGAAACCAATATTTGATGAGGGAAGTTTGATGCAAAATTCTCAGGGTTTGTCCGCACACGGGCATATTCTATTTTGTAGTTGACTTCCCTCATTTCTGAAGTTGCTTTCTAGGCTTCACCAAGCAGTGAAAACATCAGGTGGGGTCTAACAGCTTTGCCAGTCACTCAAAAGATGGGTGGGAGGAGAAGAATGTTCCAGCCCAAACTTCTGGCTAGCCCAGAAATTTATGTGATTGATGGCAGTGGACTGTGCTTGAGTGTGACTTTTGGGCACCTTCTGGACTCCTTAATTTTACTGGGAGTAGTTGGAGAGTGATAGCAGCCAAACTTCCATGTGGTTTTGGTTCCAGCTCTCTGCATAGTTTTTCTGTTGTAGTTCAGTTTGCCTCAGTTAGTGCTTTCAGATCTTGCTAGAATTCTCAGATCAATATTTGTAAAGGGATTTTGTGTGGAATCAGCCAGAAAGAGAAATATGTAATTACTTTGTGTATATATGTGTCTATAGAAGTTTGAGACCGTTCTTCTTGACCAGCAGCAAAACGGAGATGCAAAGTTAATATTTGCAAAGAGCTTGCATGATTACTTTTCAGAATTCAGTATGATCCCAAAGAAAATCTTAGCTCTCAGTTTGTCTTAGGAAAATCTGGCCCCCAGTTTGAATTTGGCAATTCTCTTGGAAGAAAAAAAATCGCTATTAAAAACCCTGGCTTGTTGCAAACAGCAGCATAAATGTAAAATGTCTGAATAATCTACTTGAAGCTGCTACTCATGGGATTTCTTTGAAGCCAATTCTGCAGCCTTTAGAAATATCTGAGCTTAATTTACCTGAGAGAGAAATTACTTTTACTCCGCATGCGTATCAGTTTCAGCAGGTTATGGGAGTCTACTATACTGCAAAACTCCCACCAGTTTAGAGTGTTGCTCTGGGCTGTTAAGCACACAGCTCATGCCCTTCCTCCAAGTTGGCATCACTGGAGTTGGATGAACTCGTAGAGAAACACCACCATAAAGCCTAACTCCTGCTCCTTCCTTCCCCTCTTTATTTTTCAGTGGGGAAAAGAACTTTTTTAGTTATTTTCATTTCAATAAGGAAAGCAATATTGCTTTTTTAATGGATTTGGTTTTTCTCCTCTCTGCAAGAACCTCATGGGAGAATGTGGTTAGAAAGAGATGACTTGACTGTTTTTCTCTTTTGTGGGAGATGGAAAGGAGGTGATTGCAATTAAAATGCCTTTTTTCTTTGCTCTGTCTTTGGAAAAATATGTTCAAAGAAGATGAGAAACTTCCATTTCAGTGAGGTAAACACTAACATGAAAAATCACTGGAGTTGTAGAAAATTGGGTTGGAAACGCCACAAATCTATGCCTTTCTTCCTGTTTAGAGGTAGGATTGACTCACCTTGCTGTGGCCATGACAGATGCTTTTCTAAACTGCTCTTGGAAGATCTTTATGGCTGGGGAATCCAGATTCCTCATGCATGGGCAATGGTAATGCTTCTTTGTACCTTTTGCTTTGTTAGACATTAGAAGTAGTTTATGAATTTCCTCTGCTGCAGTCCTAGCCTGTTTCTTGATGCTGGTCCTGAAGATCTTTGGAAGAGGCTTTGAGAGCTGGTGGGGAGGGGGGCCAGCACTGAGCACCACTGCTCCCTGTGTTGTTGGAGCCTGAGGACCAAGGGCAGCTTACTGAATCCCACTCAGCCCATTGGGGTCTCGCATAAGCCAGTTACAAGGTGCATGTGGCTCTCTTCAGGTTCAGAGCTAGAACCAGCTGGGTTTTGTCTTTGTGGGTGCTGCGCAAGCCAGCACTGACATGAGGTGGGTGTAACTTGGTCAGAATTAGGCCCCAGAGGTGCACACATGAGCACACATACATGTGTGAGCCTTCCTGAGGGTCAGGACTGTGCTACACAGCCAAAGTGCTTTGTTTACCTAGAATATAACAGAGAAGTTTAGACCAAAATGACAGGATTTGGCTTGCTTTTAAGGGATGGCAGACTAACCCTGCTAATATACAGAAGTATTTGCTACTCCTTCATAACGCTGTACAGTTTCCCTTTTCTTTTTTTTCTCCCAGCAGCTTGTTACTATGTACGTGTCGAGGGGGGATTTGTCCTGCTATATTAGTGAATTTATTTTCTTTCTGAAACAAAAACGCAGCTGATATAACGAGTGCCTCATTTTTCTTGTGGGCGAGAGCTGTCCCAGAGCTGGGGCTGAGCAGCTGCTGCTGCATCACGTAATAGAAATCACAGCTCTGTTCTTGCAGCTACACAAATGAAATCTCCAGCAAATTAAGTCAGCCCCCAACCTCTTTATACCATTGCTGCACTGCCAGAGACCATTAGATAATGAAATGGGAGGATAATGGCCTTGCCAAAGGTATTCCCCACCCCATTAAAATCCCACTTCTGAGACGTGAGCCTGGAAGGTCAAGGCTGCAGCTCTCTGCTTTGGGATATACCTGCGAGCTGTGCTACACCTGTTCTGGAGGGGATTTCTGAAGGGAAGGAGCCTTTGCTTATATCATCATTTTCCCCTGTGTGTGATGAAGATCACACAGAAATCCCCTGTGCCTAAATTATGATGGGGGAGAATAACAGTGTGGTCTGGCCAGGAGCCTAGATCTGCATTGCCGTGCTGAAGGTCTGCGGCTTTCCCAGCAGGGACGCGCGGTGCCGGGGACACGGCGGTCACGCGCTGCGTGGGAGATGGACCTGAATGGGATTGATTGCTCGCAGGTAGATCCTTTAAACTGAGTGGCAGCCTAAACTGTTGTTCCAATCAATAACATAAATACACTGCTCGCCCGGCCCTGGGAAGGTGGGAGCTCTGTGCGGGGGGGAGGCATTAAGGTTATTTATTGTCACATGGTGTGGAGATGAAATATTGGGCTTCCCTGGCAGATTAGAGATTTAAACCTCATTTAAACCTACTTTTGAAATCTAATTAAACTGGGACAAATTCCTCTGAACACCCTTGCTTTACTTTAAAAATGGCTTATTCTTCGTCTAGGAATTTATAGCACTTTGGTTAACTTAATACAAAGGCCAAATTTGCTTGATAATCAAGGATAGGTTATACTGCAAACCCCTACTATCTCACTTCAGCACTACTTAATTAGGATTGCCACAAATAGCCCAGCCAGGGAAGGGAGGAATCCTGCAGCATCAAGCCTGAGCACAACGTGATAGCTGCACAGACAGAGCCTCTCCTCAGCCCCTGCTCACACCCACTCGAGGAGGTTTCTCTAGTTTAGATCATGGCAGACGGGGGTGGTGGCAGCTTTCATGGAGGAAACCTCACACCCTAATGGCAGAACCTGTACCAAGAACAAATTCTGAGTGTGCTTGGATGTGCTTTCCCAGCAGCTCTCTGGTTGTCCTGCTTCCTCTTTCCTTGCCTTAACTTGATCCAAAAGCTGAACTGGAAGAGAGAATTTCCCCTGAAAATTATCTTTCTTATTTTTTTCCCCTTTTCCTACAACAGCTGCGTTCCCCTCATGCTTACCGTGCTCCATCCTTCCTCCCAAGGATGCTGGTCCTCAACATCCAGGCTCACCCTGCAATAGCTGCTACCCCCAGGGGCTGAAGCCTGGCAGAGAGGAGGCAGTTTTATCCTCTCCTCCTCTCTCCAGGCATTATACTGCTGTTACCAGGTCCCAGGTGCTTTTCTCTCTTGGCTGAGCCCTGCTGCAGAAATACCTGGTAGTCAGTTTGTTTATCTGGATGCTGCCCTTTGAAGGATGGGGCTGCCATGGAGTTGTCATGAGCACTGCTCTCCAGAGCAAATGAGAACAAATGAGAGGGAGGGAGATTATGGCCTGAGCAGCAGTAATCCTGCCAAAACCTGCCCTGATGTCCAATAGCTCTTAAACTGTCTAATGACTTAGGCTAAGGGAGAGGTCTGACCGCAGGTACCAGCAACCAGCAGCTCTGCCTGATTCACCTTCCAAGGGCAGCTCTGCAAAGAATATTTCCAGGCTTGGAGCAATGAAGCAAACAAAGCATTGTGATCTTGTTGCAAGGCATTGCCTTCTCCTGCGTCCAGGGGAACACAGCATCACCACCCACAGGGACTTTCCATGGTGTAAGGGGTAATGAGGGCTAGAGAAGGGAGCAGGAGGAAAGAGGGGGCATCTGACATCTCCTGCATGGGGGTCCTGAGGACGGAAGACCTTGGCCATAGGGTCAGCAGCTTTCAGTCTCTTGTTTCAGAGAGATCTTCAGGCTGAATCACAGATTTGTAAGAAATGCTATCTATTTTTCTAAGCACTTGGTGTGTGAAAAGAGGGATGGTAAAGTCTGGAGAGGAAGAATGATGGTGGGACCAAAGCCTGCAAACAAGGACAGGGATCAGGATCCCAAGAGAGGTGGCCAAAGGCAAAGAAAAACTACAGAGCCAGGTTCTGCAGGGAGGGATGCTTACCATGCATGAAGATCCATCAATGGCAGAGGTTATTGATAAATCCTTCTATAGATTTTCTGTATCAGTATCTCTCTGAAATGGAGATTCAGAATAATCAGGATTAAGCAGATAAAACCAAGGTGTGGGAAGGGGATTTGCTTGGCCAGAGATGAAATGGAGTCTGGTTCCTTGTTAGCACCCTGCATGACCAAGGTGCCACAGAGCTCCTGTTTCAGGCCATGGAGAGATTCGATTTATTAACTGTATTTCTGTCACAGATGCTGTGACTGGCTTTGTCTCCTCAATGTCTTTTACAGGTTTTAAAATAAGAAGAAGTATTTATAAGGCAGCTATAAAAACAGAATTCCCCGAGTGATGCAGGAAGCTCAGGCTCTTATCTGCAGTTTTAGAGGCTATTTCTGAGAAAATGTAGCACAAAGTGAATTGGCCTCAGAGAAAAGAAGTTCAGGGTTTTTTTACACTGTTATATTGTCTTTCAAATCCACCTTCTCTTGCAGTGAGATGGGATCAAAGGGACATGGTTAGCTAAGTGCCTGCAATGGATGAGTTTAGGTAGGTTGAAGGATTTCTTGTCTCGTTATTTTAGTGAAAGTCCTCAAAGGAATCTCAGGAAGCCTCAAAGCTTGACAGAAGCAAACATGACAGAGCAGGCATTGATTTCTTAAGAGAAACAAAGAAGAAATTAGGCTGTTAATAACCAAAGAGGGAGATTTCCTATGAAGTCAAAATAGTCTGCTTCCTACCTCTTTTTCAGCTTAGAGGTGTCAGCTGTGTCATGGAATGTGGGATGGCAGGGAAAGGAAAGTCTGGGGACCGATGAGTATGGCACAGGGAGCCCAGAGGGTAAGAGGAGGCATTAGCCAGCTCTGCTGTTTCAGCCAACAGGCTATCTTTATTTTCTCAGTATGTACTAAAAATGACAACGGAAGCTTTTTGTGTTCCCACAAAACCCTTCTTTTGTACCTAAATAAAATAATAATAATTTTAAAAAAAGAAAAGAACAGAATGAGGAACTGTAACTTCACAATGTCGTCTAACCTTAGACAGTTAGAGGTGACTATGTCATAAACATCTTCTTAGAAGATCTGAATATGTACCAGTGTCCAATAATCTTTAATTCCAATATTCTTGAAAGGCAACTCTATTTCAGTCTTCCCTCATCCTTGTTTACTCTTCATGTGACAGTTCTGTCTCATAGAGTTCTGAGAAGGGTGAGGAAAGTGAGAGGAAAGAAATCCATATTTCTTTTTGCTGCGGTTGGCCAGTGATAACTTGGACTTTCAGCCTACAAATGAGCCATCTCTTTAAAACTACGTTCACTATTCACCTCCTGGTGCTGCTCAGAAACTCATATTGCTTTCTTAAGCCCCACATTTTCCAGTGTGCTGGTAGGTAAACATAAAGGTAACTGATAAATCTGCAAGCGCTTCTGGTAAAATGAGGGCTAGGTTTCATTTGCATATGACTAATTCCCAATGAGCTGAACTTTGTGGGAATAATGTATAATGATTTACAGATTCTAGAAGCCTTGCCACTTTTCAATATTTGAGTCTACTCTTTCCAAATGAAGACTGTGAGTGCCTTGCAAAACAGCGTCTTCATCAGAAAAAATATTTGAATTAGAAAGGCAGAAACAATGCTTACACTTCTTGGTCTGCATCCCTAGATGTACTTCAGCAGTGATGAAGCTGAGCATTCAGGTAATGCTTCAGCAGACTGCATTGCACCAGGGACACAATGAGGCATGAGAACTATGGCTGTGGGACTAGCTGATATACTTGGCCAGAAGCTGACTTTCCAAATTTCTTGCCATATAGAAAAGAAATAAAGCATGTTAGGACAGACAATGTCCCTAATGTGACTGAGCGGCCAGTGTATGCATCAAAATTCAGTGTGCTGTTTTCATCACTGTGCAGATAATGGAAAGGCAATCTTGCTACCTTCTGTCTGACTCCTATTGCCTTGGGGACAGTTGTTCTGTACCTGCCAAGCAGACAGTTTGATTAAGTACTAAACTTGAAAAAAAGTAAATAGCCTATTTAAACATGTTAAGCATAACCTGTCAGCTACTTAGACGCTATTTAAACATAACCTATTTGAATATGCTTTCATTTAAGTCTATGTGGATCTTGTTTCATGCCACATACCTTGCAAATGAAATGTCTTATGGTAACAAAAATGAAGTAATAAAATATGAGAATAGCCATCAGCTTTGCTTAGAAATACAATGAACAGTGACATTGGCTTGCAAGTATGTTGTACTGCCACTGTGTGATTGCATTATATTAGTGTCTCAGATAAAGAAACTCATTACTACAGCTCCACAGCTGGCACCTGCACCGCACTACCACCACTGCTGTTTGTCAGACTTTTTAAGTTTTGCACCTCCCCTTCATTTCATGATGTGGCTGAATTTGTCTTCTGTATCACTTGTTGACTTCAGAATGTTGAGTACAACACATTTTAGCAGTTTCCTATTTTTGTGCACCACACTTCCCCACAGTCCCTGTGTAGACCAGCAGGACGGTGCTATTCTGCACCTTCTTGCACAGGCAGAGGCTATTCAGGCCCACCCCCAGCCTTTTTCCCTACATACTGGTCCAATTCCAGAAAATCAATAAGCCTTGCAAGCCTGGAAACTGATAGTGTCCCAGGGCTAGCAGTGTACCCTCAAGTTAGTAGGACTGTGTCCAGCCCTGTGATCTCAGTCAGCTCCTCCATGTGTGTTCTGCTTCTCATACTCTGCACTTTACACTGGGACTGTACGTTTTCCAAATTCTTTCTAGGGTCTGTGAGAGGACTAGACCTTGATATGATGAGACAAGACAGGGAGAGGAGCTAGTGCTGGGACACATCTCCATCTCCCCACCATGAGACACCCAGCGTGGAGGCTGCACTGGCAGGTCCCTGGGTGGGGAATGATATGGGCATCTGGAATTAGTGCAGCTTCTCTCTGTCCTGCCCTTCTCTGACACCCAAAGGACTCCTACAGAATCTCCGCTAAGCTTGAATGAAAGTGGCTTGTACCATGACATTTAATAATGCTGTGGATTCAAAATTAATGTTTATGTGAAGAAGAAAACTTCTGTCCCTTGTCTTATGGCTCCTCATGGAAATCCAGACAAGCAGATGGTCTTTGCTCTCTGTCTGTATGAGAATACGAAGGGTGATTTACTGCCATTTCCATTAACTGTTCCTAATGTAAAGTGGAAATGTTAGTAGTCTCTCCTCCCTGGAGGAGAGATGATGTCTGACCTTCTGTTGAAGGAAGGAATGAAAGAGGAAAAATGCTAAGAGAAGAAGATCTGCTGGGATGCTGTCACTGGTAACAGCAGTGACCTTTTCCCTGTGGTCAGCAGCTGGCATCATAAAGACAAATGACTACAACTTGCAAGTTTAAAGATGTTCTTTTGAACTGAGCNAAAAAAAAAAAAAGCCTCCAGAAGTCAGAGAGTATTTGCAACTTCTATTAATGCTCTGTGTTCCTTTTGTGAAAATAGTTGCTGTGTGTGAAAATGGGGAGCACCTGTTGGAATTTGATCCCTAAAATGGGCTGGTAATGGGAGTATTGTGGAGCACTGTAGTTGCAGGCTTCTGCCAATATTCTCTGTCATTCTGGTGAGAATGAAAACTGCTGAGAGGATGTACGTGCTCCCAGCCTTGGTGGTCACTGCCACTAAAAAAAATGCAGGTTTTTTTCCCGCTGAACCTCGTAGTCTCTTTAGGTTTGAATCCTACCAGTGCAAAATGTACGAGCGAGCAGCCCCAGTGCTTTAGGGGCTCCAGCACGAGAAGGCAGGCATCAACAGGACGGTTTGGTTGGCCATGATGGGGATGCTGTGCTCTCCAGGCCAGGAACCTTTGTACTGATCAGGAGTACCCACCATCTCTGCGCTCTGTTTCATTTTGGAAGCAACCTGAAACTGAAATGCAGGCAGAGGTGGATTATACTTGTCTTCATTGCGGAGTTGTCTGCCTCACCTCAGGGAATTATTTTTTTATGATAAAACAACTGATCATCCCCAAATGCATCCCTTGAAAGGTCTCAGGCTGTGTGCCAGGATACTGGAGCTAATAGGGAGCTCCAGGACGGGGATGGATGAGTTTGGCTGCAGCCTGGAGATATTTATGTGTATGTACACACATTATTTCTGAGAGAGCCCAAGTGGCGTGCTTAGACTGAAATTTACCCTTTAAAACCTCTATACCCATTTTCAAGCCAGCAGCATCATTTAAAGAGCCTTGCAACCCCTGGGATGACTCAAACTAACTTCCTTCCTCCCCCTTCCCCTATGCCTTTCACATCTCACCTTGACTGCAGGAGGCTGGATGTGACCACAGGAAGAAGGTGATGGCCTCTGTGACAAGGGGGTGGCTGGCAGGGTGCAGCCCCTGAGCTCCTCATCAGCTGTCCCCAGCCAGTAGGACCAGGATCAGATGCGGATTCAGTTGCTGGGAGGAGATGCTGGGGGTGGAGGTGTCCCCATTCAGGAACGCGTCCTTTGCTGTGCTGTGAGCTGTGGCTGCATGCACTGCTCGGTGCTCACCGACTTTCTCTCAGTGAGTGCCTGTGCTTCGGTGACCAGGAGCACAATTTCTGTGCAAACCCATGAAGTGTCTCAAGGGGCTGTGTTCATCTCCTGGTGCTGCAAAATGTAGAGCAGCCTTCCTTTTCCTGCTAGACTTTTTTCTGTGAATGGATTTTGAAGACAAAAGCTGTAAGTTAGCCCTTTTTCTCTCTTGTTTAGTGTGTAAGATCTATGCTGTGTACGAGAGTCTGCTCTGGGCAGGCTCCATTACAGCAAAAGGAACTTGGCACACATACTGCAGTATCATCCCCATTCTGCAGTAGGCAGTGCTGGAAGAAAATGAAATTCATTGTCTGTTCCCAGAGGGAGTCTGTCCATCCATCTGCTACCTATCATTGTCTGTCTGTCTGAGAAGTTTAAACAGCCACCTTCCCCTGTGCCTTTCACAGCAGGGCAGTAATGCCTGTAGCCTTTGACATGCCTGGCCTGTTTCTCTCTCTTCAAAGCTCTGTTTAAAGCAAGGCTTTTCTGATGGTGAGAAAGGAGAGTGAGCAGACGCTGTGTTTGGGTTGCAAGTGATGTTTTCCAGGGAAAAGATTTTTCACACAGGGGAGCTGATCTCCTCAGGGGAGTCAGTGCTTGCTTTGCTCCCCCCTCCCCCGGCGGGATAATACTCCCTCCTCTGTGCTCCCATGGGTTGCACAGGGACCTGAGGGTCTGTCCTAGGGCTGCAGAGCTTCTGTGAGTGTGCAGGTTGTGTTGTGTAGGTGGAAATGCAGCTGTTGCCATAGCAGGGCTTAACCTCAGGATTTTTTTGGAAATTAAGGATCTGCATTTCAGAGGAGAGGAGGGGCCCTATTCCCAGCCCTGCTTAGGGCTGCCCCACCCATGAAGCAAACAGGCAGCTGCACTCCCCACCAGCTGGTGCCCATCTACCACCTATGTCCTGGGTATCTCACAGGATTTGTAACTTGACTTTGTGCTTCCTACTACAGGTGCAATTCCCTCTTTCCTGCTTGCTGGTAGGAGCTGCAGTGGGAGTCCAGGGCATGGAAAGGAAGAGCAGAGCTTAGAAAGGGGGAAAACAAGCACCTCAGCATGCCTCAGGCCCTCTGGTGAATCCTCCCCTGGGAGTGAATGTTTTCTTAGGTTTTAATCTAAGAAGAGAGGACACTGCTTTTAGGAAGATGGGAGTGAAAAAGTACAGCTAGAAATCAAGGCTTCCTGCTCACTCCCCTCAGCAGGGAGTTCTACTTGGCACTGTGACCCATGTGGGCTATCAGCTTCCTAGGGAAAAAGGACAAACTTCCTGGCTGTTTTTCCAGAGTACAACCTACTCCTGCGCCTCAATGCTTCAGCCTTGCATGGGTTCAGCCTCAGCATCTGTTCTTCGCCCCAAAGCTAATTTCCTGGGGGTGTTCTGACATTTCAGAAGTTATTGCATCACTTGGAAGTCAGGCTTGTTGCTAGTTTTATGGGCATGGTGGTGGCAGCTTGCTCTCGCTTACTCCTAGCAGGGGATGCACAGGGGCAGGGGCAGCACGGATCCATGGGAGGCAGCAGATGAGTCCTTCACTCAGTGTGCTGCCTGAGCTTTCTCTCTGAAAGCTCAAAGACAGCACACTGGCAAGAAAACTAAAAATGTGGCATCTTAGAACAGCTACCAGCCTCATAATGAAGCTCACTGTGAAGGAGTCTCAGGTTTGACCACTGTGGTCTCCAAACTTCAGCCACAAAATGAGGCTTAAGACTCCTGGGTTTGCATCTTGTAAATGTCTGGCTCCCTGTAGGCCTTGTAAGAGACATTTGGTCTCTTTTTACCACTGAAAAATGAAATATGTGAATTATTAGCAGAATGGTAGGAGATCTAGGCGAAATGATGATGTTGGCTAATAAGTAAACAATTCGTCTGGGAATCTGCAGATGGAAAATATTAGAGAGTCTCAGTCTGGCAGTGCACACATCCAGTGATAAGTGCTGGCCAAACATACCATGCATTTCCAGGCCCCAAAATCTTGTAAGGATTAGAGGCATTGATAATGAAGAATTGATTTCTTTGTGAGATGGTTAATCCTTGGTGTTCCTTAGGGTAGCTAAATGGCACTTAATGAAAAACAAAAAGGTTTAGGATGCTTAAAAAGGTAACTCCACTTCAAAGACTCCAAGAGCAGCATAGAATAATGACAGTATTTTACAGCTTGCTTTACAGAGACATGTCAGTAAAACACTACACTGTGGAGTGAAGCTGTGCTTCTGCATCTGGAGGCCCTCCTGGACACTGCTTTACATCCTGGAGAAAAGCTTCACGCTGAGCCAGGCTTGCAGTGAGCAAAGCCACCTTTGGTTTCCTGAAGCCAAAAGATCCCCCTGGATTCAATGTCTGAGCTTTCGTCGCTTGAGTAGTCTGTGAATTTCTTCACAAGTCTTTGCTTCATTTGCCACTTACTCTTGGAAAGTGCAGCTCCCTCCATCACGGCTCCTGTGATGTGAGTGAGACATTGGCCAAAGCTTGAGCCCTTTTGCTATGTGCAGCCATTCTTCATGATCCCCTTTGGACCTATTTGACTCCTACGCCGCCCAGTGGGGCTCAGTGACCATCTCCACAGTAACCAGAGAAAATGCAGAGGATTCCACTCTGGAAACCATAGGACATTCTGTACCTGAATAGGAGTACAGATTTCACTTGTTTAAGCACTAAGACAAAAGCTTTGCAAGCATCAGTCATTTCACTGCCAAATGAAAACTGCTTGAACAATATATTAAGGACATTTCAGGAGTTTTGGTAATAAAATAAAGCATTTAATAAAGAATACTTTGCAATTCTGTAATGTCTTTCAGCAGTGGAGATTTACCACCGGTGTGCTGCTTGGATATTGCAAGGAAGAGTTTACTAGAAATACAATAGGTAATAAATTAGAGAGATTGAATCTCATCCCTGTATATATGTGTTAATAAAAGATCCCCATAATACTCCTGAAATGCAGGAAGTATAAAAGATAATAGCAAAGGTATGCAGTGGAAATAAAATGTTGTGAGTGACTAAACTAATCAGTGGATTAATGCATGAGCAGTGTGAACAGAGCTCTTTCAGCAGCCCACGCAGATCCCAGCAGAGCTCAGTGCTGTATATTGAGGATAAAACTGACCTTGATATGGTGGTCTGCAGAATGTCTGAAAGGACTTCCCTGAAATACTGTGCATACATTCGACTCCCTTGTTGACACGCAGTGGTATAGTTTCAGTAACAGAGGGGGAAACTGGAACTGCTTGATATTGGCATTTGTGCTCTTGGTTTGCAGAGGATAGGGGCAGATCCACACTATTATTTTTTTGACCTCAGGAAGGCTATAGACACCTTAGTACCTGTAGATACCGAGCTCAAATGTATTGTCCAAAATAGTTGTTAGAGGACAGATACCTCGTGTTTTGGCCTCTGACAGACTTTCACCCTTGCTTTTTGGTTCCTCACATGCTATGTCAAGCTGGAATTGCTCTGCTTGCTTCTGACAGCACACGCTTTCTTAGCACCTTATTTTTCCAGGTGCTAGGACTTTCCAACATTTTTGAAATTATTCTGTTCTTAACAACATAATATATAGAACCAGAATGAGTGCCTTCCCAAATCCATCCTTGAAATCACTGCTAGTTTCTCTTTCACTTTATTCTATGTCCTTTTGGATAGATTTTGTCTTGGAGACAGCCATGTGTGCATGTACATATGCACATATACACATTCACAGAAGCAGATAAAATCCAATTTTGTCAAATGCAAATTTTGAAAAATATTAAGTCTATTACTCAGAGATCCAAAGTAGTTTGAAACTATAAGCGAATTTTTAAACATGTGCTATTCAGAGTTGAATGTATGCTTGCTTCAAGCTGCTCTGTGCAACCACGGAGGTGAGAAAAGTACTTTAAGAAAATAAAAGTTGGAAATTTTAGAACAGGATAATTCCAGGAGCTGGGGCTGCAAGAAGCATAGTAAAATGTCTTGAAACTTACACTGACATGGCAAATTTGACAGCTGTGAATATGAAATAGAACGTCAGAATGCAGCTGTATGACCCTGGTCTCTAGTCGTCCAGCAGAATGCAAATTCCCCTATGTGTTTATGAGCTGTCTGTATTTCTTATGTCTTCCTTATTCTATTTATTATCTCCTAGATCTTCTGTAATGGAACAGATGAAATGTGTCAAATTAAGTGCTTTTGAGAGACATGTCTGCAAGGGTAATTCACTGGTGGACAAAACAGGATAGCCTGGAATGAAAAGGGACTGGAGCACTGATATTTCACTGAAGATGCCAAGTGTTACAGCAGCTCTTTAGGAGAATACTGATCTAGGAAACTCAGACAAATGTATCTCACAGGACTTAGGGAGAGGAATATGGTTTCAAAGCAAAGATGTCTGGAGTTACTATCAGAGGTAACAAACACTGGAAAAGTTAATCAAGAGTGTTGAGAGAGACTGATGTTTAGTGAGTGTTTGCTTCACGGCAGGAGAGGATCCTGGGCTCTCTGCAGGGTGCTCGCATCAGCTGGGACTGTCCCCACTGTAGCAAGGAAAGTGGAGCACAGACATTTGTTAGGGGTGTCTCACCTTGAATCATGGCTTTTTATGTGCCAAGTAATGAGGAATTAAGCTTAGAAACCTCCAAGTCTGTTAGAGGTTTCTGAAGAGTTATGGTCTGCTCTGTAGGAGGTTAACAAACTAGGAAAAAGATAGCTTAGCTGCTGGTGTGCTGAAGGAAGCGGGGGTTGTCCTAGGCAATCTGGTCCCATTTCTGTGAGGTGGTCAGGGAGAGGCCTTCTCCATATAACACACCTGAGAGAGCAGGCTGGGCCGGAAAGCACGCACGTTCCCCAAGCCCCTGCCTCCACCAAGGCTGCCCCTTGGGTGACTTGGCTGCTCCATGGGTGACTCAGTGGCCGTGCCAGCCCAGCACCGGCTGCTGGCAGCACCTGCGGCTGTGGGGCTCGACACAGTGTTTGGGAGGCTCCTGTGGAGCTGGGCTGCAGTGGTGCTGAAAGCAGCAGCTCACTATGAATATATAAGTAGCTTGGTGCATTCAATTAGCAGAAAATTTGGTTTGTATCATTGCTGAACAATTGCAGTGTGGAGAAATTTAATTTTATGGTGGCTGAGATCCTTTTGTGTGCAATGACAAACTAAGGAAACTCCAGCAGTGCAGCTATCCGTCGTGGAGCTATTTTACAATCCTTTCTACTGCATAAATGACACAGTGAAAAATTCCCTTATTAGTTTAGACAGCAACAGTTCTCTTTCACTAGCAGTAATGGATTGAAATTAGTTGTACAGTCCTTGTGCTGCCCAGTCATGAAGGAAGGTCTGCCTCTCAATTAAGCACAGTTAATTTCATAAGGAGCCACGTCTCCATGTCAGGATTGTCAGCTACTCCCTAACGGAGAGAAGGATGCAAGCTCGATCTAGTGTGATGATTTGTTCTCCTGTCTCTGTTTCCAAGACCTTGCCTAGGGGAGCTACAGTCTCAGTAATGGTTATGTAGAAGATTTCTTCCTGTGAAATTCTTTCCATTACTGTCTCCTGAAATTTACCCTGAAATTATTGGCGCTGCCTTCCTCACCACTCACATCAGTTGTTGTTAAAGACTGGATAATGCTTTGTTTTTATCTTTTTTGATACTAATTCAGCAGGGTTGGTGCACCCAGACACCAGGGGGTAGATGAGGAGACAGGAGCAATTTCCCAGCACTTTGTAAGACTTTTTTGTAAGTAAGAGGTATTACTCTGAGTATCAGCATTTGAAAGGAGTAGTAGTTTCATTTTTCTTGCCTAGTAGCACTGTGTACGTAATGGGTTCTCCTTCCTGGACACCTTACCCAAAAGATGAGGTTGTGGACATCAATCCAGTCTGCAAAGTTCGAATCTAAAGTCTGCTGTCTGGGTCACAAGTTTTGACCCTGTTTCTTATTCTCAGCGGACAAGCCTCAAAGTTTACCTTCAGAAGCAGTTGCAGATCTTGGCTTCCCATGACGCAGCAGACGTGCAGAGCTGGTGTCCGTCCACCACCAGAGAAAGGGACGGCGGATCAGAGGGCTATGCCCTGGAGGTGACATTTGCAGAAGAGGAGGGAAAGAGATCAGAAGGGCTCTGTGGGGAACGTCTGTGTAGATGGAGTTTGTTCTTACTCTGATATCCAGCATTTAGAAACTCTATTCCAAAGACAGCATGTACAGAAATACAAGTGAGAAGAACCTGCCTCAAGCTTAAACTTTTCAGAAAGAGAGGTCAGAGGTGACTTTCTTGGAGCTGAAATGGGAAAGAGATTTTTGAGCACAAAGGCATGACTAGCTAAGCAGATGTAATATTTGGAGTGGAAGCTGAAGACATAGATTCGTGGTGAAAAAAAAATTTAAGCTCATCAGTGAGTATAATTTAAAACTAATCTGAAGTTTTGGGGATTTCTGGAGGTTTTACAATGAGATGTACACGAGTTCAGCTATGAGACAGTGGCTGGTCACAGGTATTCTGAGAGAATTTCCCTTGCTGATGGTCTGCAGATTAAAGTAGATGGTGACAATTCCTTCTGACCTAGAGGTCTTGTGCTGGTATTGCTTATAATGAAACCATTCTGTGGAGAGATCTTTGAGTCTCCATGGCTCTCAACAGAGCATTTGTGCCAGGCAGGGAATGTGCTTTGAATACATGCTGAAGAACAATGAAGGTGTCTTGTTGGCAGTGTCTGATATATTAGTCTTTGATAAGGGATGCAGATCTCTTAAATTATTTAGATGAAAAGGGATGTTTAGTTTGTCTGACTGTCAGATCTCCTGGGTGAGATCAACCAATTTATTTATAAAAAGAACTCCACTTGCTGTGTCTGGAGGGAATATTGATTAAGGGAAATGTTGGAAAGGAAATACAACATAGGACAGGATGGGAGATGACCAACAGATTAACATAGGTTAATTCTGAAAGGGAGCAAATTATGCTTTCCAAATAATGAGCAGGGATGCAGGGAACAGGAGATAGCTTAAAGAGCTTTCAGATGTGTCATTTGTATTCCAAACATAGGGAATTTCCATCAGAGATGCAACACCCTTGAGCAATTAATGGGGAAGCCCCAGGGTTGTGAGGAACTGAGAAGATGACACAGTTGTTGGTGCTGTTGAGTTCTGAGAAATGGGAATTTTCACTAGTTCAGGTATTTTTTACACCTTTTGGACATCACTAGTTTACTACCTTTCTCCTAGCAGGATCATATGGCTCATCAGTGACAAGCAGGATGGGACAACAGGATTTTTTATTTGTTTTTTCCCCAAAATTTCATGACCTCCAAAATTTTAGAATTCTAAAGAGTATTATTCTCAACAGCTTGGTAGAAAGCAACCATAGAGATGGTCAAAATCAGCACATTCTAAGTAGTTAAAATTTGACATTTTTAGTGGAGGAGGGATATTTTCCTCTTCCAAATTCCCATTTAGTTTCTTTTCAATTCAGTTCTTGATATTCCTAAATTCCCACTGAATGGAATTCATAGGTGTAAGAATATTCCTATGTGAATATTCTTTCATGAAAATAACTTTTTCCTCTCTGAGGTCTCCATAAAATAATGTCTTGAAGGTGCCAGGGAAATCCTGACCCTTCAGTTTCCTACAGGAATAACTGCAGGGCTGAGACATTCAAGTCTGTTAAAAAGCACAGGTCTGATCTCTGTTGCCTTTTCAATGTGGTTCCAGTCCTGAATTTTTTTTTTCTCTTCCTGTTTATCATCTGTCCTGTTTTACAATGAGAATGCAGTTTTTGAGCCTACTTCTTCTGCAGAGCACCACCTGTTCCTGCATGCCAGGAAAGAGTAATCTTTACATGAATTACTTTGGAGGTTTTCAAGCTGTGGTCCATGGAACCCCATCGATCTAAGGATTAAGTTTTACAAGGTTGTGGAAAATAACTTCAAAAAAACAAAAGCTTCCCATCTGTAGGCTGAAATGTGCAACTCCAGGAGGCCACATTTCCATATGAGCATTCTTAGGAGTTTACAGATCTAAAGCATTTGGAAGCTTTGCATACACTGTGATCAAAATGGAAGTTTAGAAAAGCTGGTGTAGAATTTCAGGAGACTGGCTAGAAACCTGGAGCTCTAAAAAGTTCTAGTTTATATGTTTGGTAGAGCCAAATATTTCTCTTAAAAATGCTACCCTAAGTTCTTTACGAGAAATTCAATAATGGTAAATAGCATTGATGGAAGAAAAAGACCTCATTGCCCAGAAGTTGTGGTCAATTCTAGATACCTTTCATTAAAACAAACAAACAAACAAACAAACAATTGGCCCAAAGAAGGAAAGTTTGCAATGTTGCTGCTGAAAATGAGTTACTCAGTTGGGTTACTGGTTATAGTGAAGATGCTACTGCAAGGAAAGTCAGGAGATTCCTTATCCATATTAAAGAAACTGGATCTTCAAAAATGAAATAATAATAATAATCAAAATTTAAAATAAATAAAAAAGCAGAGCTGACAGTCTTCTAGGACTTCCTTCATCTCCCTGAGCAGCAGCTTCTGAGGTAGGCCATGTCACCAGTGTCCATGCACTATGGAGAAGAAGTATCCAAGTATGCTACTAATGTGACTATGATGTGAGGCAAACTCGGAATAACCAAAACATAATTACTGTGTTTTCATCTGAAGCATCTTTTTGATAGAATATAGGCACTTGTGCTGTGTAAACAGTATGTTACATACAGTGATACCTTGTGATTAACATGAAAGATGTAGTATGGGCATGTGCATAGCCAACCTGCATTCTTGAAGAGACACTCAGATTCTGATCTTTGGATTCCGATTTTTCGTATATATTAGCATAAATCTTCAACAACTCACTCAGGAGATCTAATTCTGATCTTAGTGACAAAGCATAGATTTGCTTTGCAGATATTTATGAAGTTACTTTGTTTTTATATCATTTTGACAGAAGAATCAATTATAGTGAAATTGCTTTGTGTGTGTTTCTTGTTATCTGCAGGGTGTATTTTCAGTGAATAATATCATAGCCAAACTAGGTGAAATACCAGAAGTAGATGAGCATATTTCTAAACAGAATAAATGAGTCCTAGTGAAGCACTGAACTAAAATTGCATCTCTGCTTAAACCCAGGTAATTCACTGCTTTATACAATATATCTCTGGGTTTATGAGAGATTTTTGAAGATGTACATAGAAGTAATTCAATGTGTAACGTACACTTCTTTTCAGCACAGTCTGGATGCTTAACTGATATTAAGATCCTTGAAAATTGCCTTTGATATTCTGAACAAAAAGTCAAGGAAGGTATTTTTACTTTTGATTAAAAATTGACTGAGCAGGTGTAAAGATATATTGCCATTAGCTGAAGGGAAACGTTTGTCTGCAAAGTCTTCCTTTGGTTTTTATTTATTATTCATCTTAAAAGTCGCAAAAATAAAGGGAAAGAGAATGAACGTGTTCCTTCGTTATCTGAAGTTAATCGGATTGCCCTCCTCTCTTCACCTTTAGGAAATCCTGTTAGCCAGCACTGCCAGCAGGGTGTCTGGTGCCTTTGCTATTCTGAGAATCTGTAACGTGGTGCTTAAACGCCTGCTCCACTCATCACAAACCTGATGAAAAACAGCTTGATGGAAATGTTGCTGGGAGAGGCAGAGGAAGGAAGATAGATTTTGTCCTTTGGAGGCAGATGCTTTGCATTGCCCTACAAATCAGCCAGACCAGCTACCTGAGTTGTGACTTCCAAGCGGACTTAGGGGAGCTGATTTGGAATTTCATGAAAAGGGGATTGTGCTGTGTCATATTTGAGTTGAAGGAAGATATCCTTGTCAGAATGGCATCAAAGAAGGTGAGGTTGGTGTGCCTCACCTGTGGATGGCATGATGACAGGGTGGAGGCCATGAGAAAATTTGTGCTGTGTCTGATATTAAAATGTCAGCCAAGACCCAGCATGGTGTGCTGACAGGAAGACATTCCAGTGCTGTGGGGCACTTCTGCCCAGGTGTGTAGGATCAGCAGTGCTGAGAGGATGAAGGTTGCTTTAACCTCCAACAGAGGTCAGACCATGGCAGGACTGATAGATGCAGTGAAATAGGGTTTTCTTCATGTTTCACTAGATCATACTGCTGTTTGGGATGCAGACAAAGCTTTATTCTCCTGATACCTCAGTCTAGCCCTTGCATCTGGTATTAAATGAATATTCTAATACACTTTTCGTTAGAAGTATGTGGTGTTAATGCAAGGAATTTCATCCTAGCTGCTTCTTACTATGGCAAAATAGGTTAGTGGTCTCCTGAGAGGTCATTACTTGTCTCTTCTACTCCTGACCCACCACTTGTCATTTCTACTGAACATGGTTGTTGTTGACAACATTTATCAGGAGAGGAATAAAGTGAGCCCTGAAGGGATGGGACATGCAGTTCTCATCTGCTGCCTTTATAGCAGTCCCCTGTCTACAGTCTGATTTTTGTGCTCTGAAATAAGGGAACTGAAGTCAGCAGCCAGCTACAAAGTTGGAGATCCCATATGTTCCCTGCTCACAGAAAGGAGGCCATTTACCATCATGACGTTCAACTGTTTGGCCCTAGATTCACGGGGCAATTGGTAGGGACCAGACAGAGCAATATGTCAACTGATGGCTATTTCACTGTCCTAGAAAAAATGCTGGCCGCTAGACCAATAACCTACACTTACTTTATTCTATTCTTCCACATGCTTTGTTGTAAAGCTGGATTTACACTGTGAGATGTTGGTACCAGTAAAGCACAGATCAGGACTCTGGTCGCTTTGCTGAAACTTTGCCTTTCTCTGCTCAACACCTGACAAAAGTGGAAAGTGTACCTGTCATCCTTTGAAATCAAGTAGAAAAACAAAGATGTAGGAAAGTGCAAGTAGGAGTTCTGCCCCTCTCTGCTTCTCTCTGCACGATGAGAGAAGATGTAGTTCTCTCATCAGTAGAGACATGAAGACCTGGTTCTTTTAAAATATCTTACAACTCTCATCAGAGCAGTGAATCTTTCCAGGGAAATGCTGGTATCAGTTCCCTCGAGGATGTTTTATTTCTGTCATTTGGCAGCTTCTGTTGAGAACTTCAAAATTCTCCTGTTTATTTTTAAATAAAGAAAATCCCACAAAAAGGCAGATGACAAGAAAGCAGCTGGCCTACAGCCTCTAGAAAGTAACTTGGTGTTTTCTTTCATCATGGAGGTAAAAAGGCTATACCATGAGGGACTAGAGGAAGAAAATTTGAAGCAGAGTGTGCTACATGCACTGATGATGATACTGGCTATTTTAAAACAAGACATGAGAGTCCAAAAACCTGGCAGAGCAACATGGGAAGGTTTGAGGCAGGAGATGAGAAGAAGTCAGTCCTAGCATAGGGGCCAAAGACATGGCACAATCAGATGATCTCTGCCTAGCTTCAAGGCTAAGCTGAAAATGCTGTGTGTATCTCTAGCTATATTCTTCCCTTATCATCTGTAGGGTAGGAATCAACCCAGCCACTCCAGGGCAATATGTCTGTAAGGTAATCGAGGACCAAAGAAGGGCTGAGACTGGGAAGTCTCATGCTGATTGATGTCTGGAGCTCCTGCCTGTGTTAGAAGTCATTTCATCTCTGTCGGGTGCCAGCAGGTCTGTTTGGTCGCAGATGCACCTGGGTCTCCTTGCAGCCACTGCTGTGGTCTGTCCCTGAACCCCTCCTGCTGCTGGGATGAGCCTGAAGGTTGTGTTTGTAGATCATAGAGTGCCAGAGCTGAAAAAAGAGAGAGCCGGTGGGGAAAGCAGACAGCTAAAGCAGAGTGAGGCACTGAGAACAGGCAGCAAATAATACAGCGACACTCATCAAATCCCACTGTAGGCACACTCAGCACTGCACCCTGGGCTTAATTCCCACCCCTCCTGAGATCTGGATAGCGGCGGGACTGGGAAGACTTTGCGTATCTCTAGGGGGATGCAGTAAATATCTCACAGCCAAAAGGAGCTGTATGTCAGGAGAGGATGTTAAGATTAATGAATATCAAATGAATATCAGAAGCTGGGATGTTTTAAATAGTCTGTTTATGGCTAAATTAAGATCCTGTCATTAATTCTCTAGGCTGGGACAATGCGACAGTATGAAAACTTGATGTTTCCCTCTAAAAATATCCTTTCAAAAAGCAAAGCAAAACAAAAACCAGCACCCAACAATTTAAAGGTTATTGCTAGATATAGAGAACGATAAATAATTAAGGCTGTTGATTTTAATGCTTCAGAATTGACAGCTGGAAATGGAGTGTTTGCAAGCTGAGTGAACAGATATCTTTAAAGGAAAAGACATACGTATCCCCCATGCAGATTAATTCTAGGCTATTTGCATATTTTGCCTTGAAAAGTAATCTAAACAGTCAAACACGATGCTCATTTCAAAATCTTCTAAGGAGAAGGAGGGAGCAGAAAGTGGCTGCTGCTGCTGCCTGTCACAAACACCAGTACCCCCAAAGCACTTTGCAGACCACATGCCCATAAATCTTCCGGCAGCTAATGAAGAAGGACTATCCAGCACTGAAATGAGCAGATGTCTGCAGTGCTGAGGAATTACATGACATTTAGATAAGGTGTCAAGAATAACTTCACTTACAGACTTCAATGTTAGGCAAGCAGAGCATAATTACTGGACAAATGTTGCAAACTAAAAATGTCTATTATCATTCTTTAATTTAAAAATGCAATTACTTTAGTGATTCTTATGAACCTTTCGTGCTCATATTCTGCTTTAGTAGCAATAAAGTTTTACTGACATAAAATTTTCAGTAAAGTAAATTTTAGAGTTACACAAACTACTAAACTGAAATTAAAATTTCCCTGAGGGTGATTGCCATCCTCTTTCCCCAAGACACAGAAACCATATTATGGGCAGCTCTGTCAAGTTGCTACAAAGCAGCACATTGGAGACTCATGGATTTCAAACTCTCATGGTTACATCCTTGCAAGTCAACAATTAACTGCGTACAAAGAAATAAAAATATTTTAGAAAATGCAATTAATAAAATTGCATAATAAATTTTTGTGAAATAATTGGTTTCAGATCACAAATAGTCCTCTGGAAAGAAAAGCAGCAAAAGCTATGCTATAAACTGACTATTGCAAATTATTTATTCAGCTGGTGAATGATTAAGGTGGCTGGAATTTGGCCAAGCCACAGTGGATTTATTTGTTTATTAGAAGACTTGCAAAGGTGATTATAGCATTAACACAGGATTATTTTTGTCCTCTTAAGCAGCTGTTGCCTTGTCAGACTACTCTTAGGTACTTAAAAGAGCCTAGCAGCAGTACAAAATCTACACAAGGCAAGTCATACACTGCATCCAGCAGGTTTGAAGGATAAAACTTCTTTTCTTGCCAAAAGTGCCAGTGAGCCCTTTTTGACCACTAATCCCAAACAAGATGACTGTGGTCTCAATTTCCCACTTAATAGTACCTCAGTACTCACAGGCTCTAGCTGATACTCAGGGAACTATAAGTGAAATACGGCGTCAGTAACAAGCAATATATGTAAATCTGGTCTGGTATAGAAAAATCCTTGGCAAAGCCTATGTTGTTACATCATGAGAGATTTAATATTAGAGATGATTCATTCTGGAAGAAAACCCATGTAAATTATTTTTTTCTTTATACTTATTTTGAGGAAACAAAAATGCAGAACTTCTCTTCTTTCAATTTTGTGACCTTTTTTTCCGTGAGATGTCCTACATTTTATTTTGTGAAAAAGGATATTCTACATCAGAAAGGAAAAGGTTAACTGGATTCTCTGACTTGCCCCAATTTTTCTGATGATTCTCAGGGAAACTGTCATCTCCAAAGCTACCACAATGAGGTACTTCAGCTGCTGGGGTCCAGCACCAGGACCGACTGAACCCAGTCCTTGCCTGGGCTCTATGATCAATACAAGCGTATTTTTCTACTGAAAAGCAAGGTACAATATATGTTTAGTTTAGATACCTAAGTTTAAATAGCTAAGCTTAAGTCACAGGGATCCCATCCTAGCAGTAGACACATTCCCAACCAGAAGCAGGGGATGAAAGGGTTGCCCTTCTGCTCCAGAAAAACTTCAATAAGAAAAAAATAATTGACTATAAAAGCTGCCAGTATGATTTGAAATGATGCAATTTCAAATCTGTTGAGCAATTCCTTTCTGAAAGACTGAGTAGGTCAGAATTACAGATGTGGGAATATCTTCTCTCATTAAAGTCCTTTCTATTCTTCAAGACCCTACATATGCACAATTATATATTCAATTTGCAATCAAATTTAATTTACATGCTTAATGATCCAGAAACACAAGAACACAGTTATAGGCGAACAGGAAGTTTGGCAACATTCATGAAATAAAGAATGGGTAATCAATCAAATGCCTTAGATGTAAGAAAAGGGAAAGAAAATAAAGGCAGGCAATGGATGTCAGCTCAGAAGCAGAGTTTGGACCACTCTGAGAGCGGATAATCAGCCAAAAGGCTAGGAGGGAGTCCAACTAATGGCTAAAAAGCAATGCCAGGTGCAATCTTTGTTGCAGATTTTCGGTATAATGATGATTCTTAGTCCTGTTGTGCCTTGGTTGCTCAACTTTAAACTGAAATAATCTTGTTTGTTTGTTTATCATACTTGTTTTAAGTCTTATTTCAAGAGATTTATCATTTGCTTGGTGTCTTTGAAGCATAATGCAAATATGGTTCACATAACTTTTTGCAAGGCCTGGCACGAATTTGTTGTTTTCTGGCTAATATTGAAATGATGTAGAGCAGTTAGAAGCTTAGCAGTGTGTCGCATAGAAACACAACTGTAGTTCATCTGAAGTACATTGTGTGAGTGATGATGCTGAAGAGATCTGGACTATAAAGGAGGATGCTGAGCAGGTTGCTTTACTCAAGCAATCAAGGAGTCAGGACTTAGAGCCTACGTCTTCTAAACGAGGTTTGCAACAAAGACACATTCACAGAGCTGATCAGCATAAATGCAGTAGGTAACTCAAGCTGATTTTGATTTGCTAAAGGAATTTCCAGGAATAAACTTAAGCAAGGAAGAAGAATTTTGGCTGGAGATCTGAGTTTTTCACTAGATGGTTATTGATGATGTGTAAGAATACAGTATTGCCAGCCATTGTGAAAGTTATTTTCCTTTAATTTCACAGTTGACTAGGGGAGAATTTCATGTTTTGTTCATTTTGTAGCCTTCAAGATTGGAGAAAGGAAGTTTATGATGTGAGTTCTAAAGGCTAAAAAAAAACCCGCTAAGATTTAAATGAACCAAATATTTACTGTTATGACAGTTTCATTATTTTTTCAACCCAACTTTCAACTGTGTGCGTTAGAGTTCTTATGCACACACTAAAGCACATGATTAGGATATTTTCAGGTAGGCAGTCTTTCCATGAGTCTCAGTCCAGCAATCTGTGTGCCACTGTTGGCTTCACCAGGACCATCGACTCACCTAAGAAATGGTTGGGATCAGAAACCAGGGATGGGATGGTAAGTCCTCTAGGAGTGATTCTTCAAGGGCAATACTAAGACGCAGTAGGAGAGTAAGAGGGACTCATGCTTCACTGCAGCTCTTGCTTTAAATCTGCCTTTCTTCTCACTTAGAGTGTTCCCCAGCAGAGTAAAAATATCAATTTTAGAAAACTAAGTCTTGATACACTCCAGGTTAAGGGAGAAGAATAAAAAAAGGATTTCTTCCAGCTGTGGAACTGATATGTAGTAATTTTAGAAATGCTGTAAGTGATTGATCAGTGACATAAAGTTACTCTCTACTGCATCATCTTGGTTTCTTGTGTAGATGAATTTGCTTAAGGAAGAGGGAGAGATCCCATCCTCAGCAAAGCAATCAGACTGAAAAAGCAAGTGTACATGGCAAGATGTGACTGATTCTACACAGAGATCAGCTTCGTAATGCAGTCAGTCATCTTACTTAAAAATGACAGTCACATTTACATCATTTAAAATCAAGTTTTTGGGTTAAGAGGCACGTTGTTGGTCATCCCATCTACCAGAATAAGTGCAAACAATATGCAAGCTCCCTTTCTCCAAACCTCAAGTTATTTGCTGTTCTAGGTTGTTTGTAATGAGGTTGTTTACCTTCCTGTTTGTTATGATGCCTTATTCTCCTCTTTTTTCGATATCCTCTCATTCTAGGGGAGCAAGAAGGTAAAGAGAACCAAAGGGAGAGATTTCAACGAGATCACATCTGTTAGTGAGAGAAACGTTACTGGAATATTGTCTTGTCATTTCCTAGATGGTGCTAATGAAAGCATTATGCAATTTGCTGTGGGATAGGAGAAACTCGTTGTGGATGCAAACAGATGTTTCAGTGCCAAAATAAAAATACTGGGAATAATTTTAGATGTAATTAAAGTACTGCACATTATAACAAGTTTGTACCTTTAAGAGTGCCTTGAAGCATTAACCTTGAATTATATGATTGCTTTATGATAGGTGGAGTATCGCAGACATTTGCTCTAGGAAGGATGAAGGCACTGCACTTTCCTCATCTTCACAGGGGCTCCTGTAATGGTGTAATGCAACTGCTTCCTTTTAGCCATGGCCCCACTGCGTGCTTGAAAACTAATCTCCATCTCTGCCTTCCCAGCTCTGTGAGCACTTCACTCCACACCTTCTTGCAGTAAAACTGACACTGAGGAGAGGTTTCCTCATGCTTCCACCTGGAGAACAGCTCCTGGCGTGGAGCTTTGGGATGGGTTTGATAGCCCTTTTAATTTCCATCCCGCCTAGCAGCAGTGGCCGTTTTCTAGAATATCTCACATAGCATGAGGGATGAGTACTGTCATTTAGAGGTTTGTGCTGAGAATGAAGACATTAACAAATGAGTCCTTTGCAACAAATCACTCTTCTTCCCCCAGAGAATGATGGTCGACACGCTGTGCTGGAACCCCGTGGTGTGAGGACAGCTCTTCCCCTGTGTCAGGAGTACACCAGCCTCGTTAATGTCAGCGAGAGATGCTCACATTAATAATCCCAAATGATATACTTGCTGTGCCAAAGGAAAAGGGATGTTCTTTTGTGCTCGGAAACAGCAGCTGCTGAGTTACTGTCGCGGAGGGTATATCCTTGTCAGCCTTAATGGTAATTTATGCTCCTGGGTCAGGCATTTACAGGAAGTCAGCAGTGTCGGGAGGGATGAATCAGCAGAAGCAGTATTTATAAGAAGAAAGTAACCTCTGGAGCAGGTCTGGAAACCAGCCTCCCTTGGGCTGCTGGGGACTCATGATGGACACAGAAGGATGTTCTGATGCACCTTGATAGTGAGATGGGGCAGAAGTGTTCTTCTGGTTTGTGGGTCCAGGGCTGGGAGGTTTCTGTTGGCTCAGGTCATGGTGGCACTGCCAGCAGTGATGAGCAGTGCATATGAGGAGCCAAAGTGGCTGCATCTGCAGCACAGCACATCTGTGGAACTGAGAATATAGAAGCAAAAATGTAGAAAAATAGAATTATGTATTGAATCTGTGACCACTCAGTCCAAAAGGAAGTTCTTGTGTCATCAAAGTACCTGAGTAGGTACTTCAGCCCTGCAACATTCAGGAGTTGTTCAGATCCTGCCTGTGGAGCACCCCAGGGCACTGCACTGCATGGGGCAGTGCCGAGGCCACAGTGTCATGAGCGTAGCAGCTCCCTGCTTAATTAAGATTACTGCTCACTTCTCTCCTGCTAAATCTGAAGCTCCTTTCCTTCCTGATGCTACTTGTCTTTTACAAAGCCTGAGCATTGTCCCAGCAGCTGGAAACTTCTCTCTTTTTGTGTTGGGATGTGGAGCATCACACCAAAATGACACGAACGGGAGTATTCAGCCAGCTAGAGTGAGCAGTGGGCCTATGCAACGTGTACAGCTTTGCGCTGTACTGGCACAGATACTGATTTGGACTAGGACTGTAGATGTAGACTACAGTCTAGGTGTAGTCTAATTTCTTTCTGAGGATGTCTAATCTGGGATGCTGACTATCTTTTATTTTCCTTCGTGTCAGCTGAATGCTATCATCTCTTAAGTCATCACCAGGACTTGCCAGGTATTTATTTTACCCATAAATCACTGACAAAGTCCCAATAGGAAGCTAATTTATCAATTAACAGAACAAATTCCAGTAACAGTACACCAATGGGGAAGGATTATTTGCAAATTCCATGTACATGTGTTTTTTCTTCTTTCTAGCTGTACAGACAAGGCCATCATCTTGTTAAAATGTTTTGTTGACCCATATATACCCCACTCTATTCACTTACTTTGCTCCATTTTGATGCTAATATGTGGCATTTGCTCTCCAGTGTTAACAGGACAGATCTTGATCTGTTTCATATTGGTGTAGATGCAGAATAGCTCCCCTGAAGAACTCCTTCACAACAATACTGCTGTATTGTGGAGGAAAAATCAGCCAACATTTCTTGTAATGTAGAAAAGGGCAGGGAGCTAAAAGGATAACAGCATTAAAATTTCTGGTACAGAAGAATAGTTCTGTGAGATAGAAATATTGCTGTTTAATATCTGTAACTAAATCTTAGGAGCAGATTTGATAAACTGTAAGAGAGGAAAGGAACTGTTTTTCTGCAAATAATTTTCAAAATAAAAATTTTGAAAATTTGGCTAGTGATTCAGTTTAGAGGAAAAAAATCAGGTTAGCTTTAATGTGGATGGCAGCATGGGGAATTTTTGCTGGAGTGTTCCAGGTGCATGCAGTTAAACACTTGGGGTGCTGTACTGATGGTGACATTTATTTCAGGTGAGGCTGGTGGCTGAGCCTGAGGTTGGAGCTGAACAGCCAGAAGTACCACTTGGTGCTTAAAAGACAAGACTAGAGGGGGCACCCGGATGTGGTTTGTACAGTAAAGGAGTGGATGGGCTAGTTGAGAGTTATGGGTGTAGCTGTCAGAGCTTATTGAAAATAGCTAAGGTTATGGTGTTGAATTTCAAGCTCTTGTAGGCTTTCCTCATTTTCCACCTTTGACTTTCTTGTTCTACTTTTAGAAGAAACTTAAGTGTTACATAAAGGAAATAGGCAACACACCATTCACTTGTGAGCAGGGAGAGCAAGAACAGGTAGGTGAATTCTTCTATAAGTGAGTATCAAGAGTCAGGCTAGCTGCTAAATTAATTCATAGGCTTTCTTCTCCATAGACCACTGCATACTAACCCTTCTCCTTTGCGCTGCATTAACCCTGCACAATGCAATCTGGAAAGCTGGTTGCAGCCTGCACCATCCTTACTGTTCTTTCAGGCATAGTGAACACCATTCAGCAGATTTGCAAATTCAACCTTTTTCAAATGCTTCATTTTCAAAGGAAAAACATTTATTTTAAGGCTAGGAGCCTTTCCAAGAAAAGAAAAGTAGCCTCATGTCCCTTTTAGTGTTAAGTGTGGTGTTATTAGTGCACCTGGGTGTGCCTCCCCCACCTGTTTTCAATCACATTTGTAGAGCTCTGAGTCTTAAAGCCCTGGGAGGCAGCTTGCTCTCCTTGATGCAAAGGGCAGTTGTGCTGCCCTGATGTTCTCTGGATTTTGAACTTATCTGTTGGGGATGTTTTATTGAGACATACATTGTGTGTTACGACTCCAGTGACAGAATTTGTCCTCTGCTGCACAGCCTAGCTGTGTCCCTGTGCACCTGAGAGCTCTGCTGCTGAACTGGGTCATCTAAAGGTAAGAGAAGTGCTTTGTGTTGAAGGACAGTGGTGGTATGAAACTGTGAATGTGTTTAGGTTTAGAATTGCAGAGAGGTTTCTGTGTGGATGCTGAATAACCTCTAGTGCTAGGATAGATAGGGCATGTGGCTGTGCAGAGCACATGTGAATAGTGTAGCAAAAATAGTCCACAGCCAGTAGTGCCCAGCAGGTGTGGTAGATGCTAAACGCTTCCAGCCCTGAACTGCCCTCCAAGTAAAACTTGGTGGCAAGCTGTTTGATTGCAAGCTTATATAAGTGAGGCAGTTGAGCTGTAATCTAGATGGTATGGACCATTTTCTCTCTACTGCTAGGAGAAGAACGATGGCCTTTAGCAGGGCAGGAGAGGGGTGGGAACACACTGCAGAAGTATACCTGGAGGGGTTATGGCCTCCAGCCTGCATCCTGGCATGGCTGACTTGCTGGAGGAAACTCCAGCCTGTGCTTACTGTGCGTTTTCATGCCTGTGAATGATTGTCCTGTCTATCTCCATTGGCGTTGGTGATTTCTGATCAGTTACCTAATGAGCTACTGTGTGCTAGAAGACTGTGGCTAAAATGTCTTCTCTGTTGCTTTATGGTCTGCTGCTGAAATATCAGCCTTCACCTGAGATAACTACCTTAGGAACTGTTGTACTCACTATTGCTTGGTTTTGCTAATAGTGTAGAGATTTTTCAGGTGCGGTGCTGTGAGAATATTATTGTAATTGGGCCAAGTGTGGGAAATGAGAGCCTTCTCTTTCCCTCTGTTCCCATTAAGATGAAAAGAGAAATTAGAAATGTTAGGCTGGAGCCAATGTTTCCCCTGGACAGCGTTTTTTCTAATTCTTTATCGGCCTCATTTACCATTTCCCAGACTGTGTCTCAGTGATTTGGATTAGGTGGAAACTCACAACAGTAACTTAGAGCAGCTCAATGTGCACAGCAAAGAAGAATTTTTATACTACAGGGATGCTGTGTACTTTCTGTCCTCTGAAAGACCCAAGCAGAACACACATCTTGTAGGAGGGTGTAACCAGTTGCTTTTTCAGTGTCAAGGACAGAAGAAGAAAATGATGATGTAATTGGTTGCAATGACCCTAAATTGCTAGAACTCTGTTTTCCAAGACAGTCAGTCCACCGTGCTAGAGTGCCTTTTCCTGAAAGGGACGGTCCAACTTAGCGTTGCTGGCAGTGATTTTCTTCATGCAGAAACAAAAGAATTGTGGGAGGAATAAAGTTTGAAGCTGGGAAAGAGGAAATGCTAGCAAATTCAAGCAGGTGTGCTAGAGGTACAGCTGATTCAGCACCCATGAAGGATGATTTCACTATCCTGCCTTCTTGTGAAAACAGGGAACAAGTCTGGAGCATAATTTCTGCACCTCAGCATGCATCTCTGGATTAGGTCTGAAGCTTTGGAGTATGTTGCAACAAGCTCCTGCTCCTGGGAATCTCAGGGATGTTTTAAGAGCAATGCTGCATGTTGAATCAATCTGTTCCTTGCACCTGAGCAAAAGGATCCCTCTGACTTGTTTCCTCTTTTTTGCCTGTTCTCAAAGCTTTTGAAAAGCAGGCAGTGCATTGCAGAGGTAGTGGACAATAATCTCAGCTGGGCCCGAGGTTAACAGTTGTTATCTTGTCTGTTTCTACTCATGTTTTGTCCACTGAGCTTAATTTTTATGGTACCATCTTGATCCAGGCTGTTTCTGTTGCTGTTCCCAGGATACCATTCAAACCCCAGTGAATTCATTCCTCTTTTCTAGCTTTGACCTTTGGATTAAATCCTTAAATTTCCTGCGCTTGCAGCATTCCTGACAAATGAGCAAGTTCTTTATTTTAAATCTTTGTCTTAGAAGACTTACCAAAGTATCTGTTCAGTGTTTCCCACATCCAGCCTAATATCTTGTTACCTTTTTGTACAGCGTGTTTGAAATCTCAAAGCATAGCTTCAGGGCAGGGGCCACGCTTTTATGTTATTGAGGTCATCTCTTTTTTCCCCTTTGAGCTAGGAACAGGAGTTGAGGAGATGGACTTCAATTCACCATGCAGGCACTGAGCTGAGGTGGAAGAGGCTGATGCATTTCAGGACAAAGCTATTCCTAGAGAAATCTCTGCCTTTGTGCCATCTCCCCTGAAATTTTTGAGGTTTAGCCAGGAAGCCCATGAGACTGCAAAATAAAGAGGAAACATTCTCAAAGGAGTGGTTTGTTCTGTATGTGGGCATTTCATGTGTTCAAGAGATCCATTTTGGACCAAAACACAAAGCAAGTTAGAGACGCCTTTGGATCTAAATGATTTCTCTTCCTGTTAAGAGAGCAGGATCCTTATCAGCAAACCAAAAATCTGCACCATGCTTTGAGTGCTGGCAGGGGCTCTGAGCTCTAAAATAGGAACTAAAGGGAAACAAAGAAACAGGTGGGCAGGCTGCTCCCCTGGAACAGACAGCCCTGCTTCTCAGTAGCCCATGATGGTGCTCTCTCACTGACAGCAAGAAGAGTTGTTCACCACGTCCCTTGCAGGAAGGAGTTCATGGGTCAGACAAAGTAGTTCTTCCCTCATCTCTTCCCTTCACGTATAAGAGAGGGAGCTAAATGGCAAAGTGATAAGCAGCGAGTTTGTCTGGATATAAACATAGGAAAGAGGAGGCTGAAATCAGTTTGTCTTATCTCTTTACACTCCCACGGTGTCTAACAAACCATAGAAATAAAAGCAGAACCAAGATAGTCTTTTTTCTTTTGTCTAACACTCTGAAGTTTAAAAAAACACTTTGAAAAGTAAGGTGAACTTTCAAGATTTAAGATCCCTGCAGTAAACCTCAAGATGCCTGCAAAATGGCTCATTTCACTGGTGCAGGTAGCTATTGCCTTTAAATGTTTGATTTTGCTGATTTTACTATTATGCTCCAGCAAGCAACCTTCTAAAACCTCTGTGGGTTAACCCCTGCTATTGGTGACCATCTGAACTGAAACATCAAAAAAGCACATTTTTAAACAGGAATTTGGGGTGAGGAAAGTATTCTTTGAAATGTTGCTATGATGCTTGCTGGTTTATTTTTTCAGACTTGGTGTCTGGACCTCTATGACCTCCAGCTTTCAGCTTTTACCCCTCGCTCATGCGAGGTACAAGGTGAAAACATGAATAAAGCAGGATGTGTGTGTGGAAGATTACACCAGTTGACAAAGAACCTAAACTCTGCCGGAGCATGGTTTGAAAATCTATAATTTAAAAATGAATTTCCTTAATTTGGTGGCATGACTCAGTGTTTCATAACACATTCTGTTTCAGCAGTGATATATTGTTCAAGTAATCTGCTAATAGCATCTTTAGGTTGTTGATTCTGGAAAGAGCTTGTTTTGAATCACTCTCACACCCTGTTAAAATACTGCAGTGGGGTAGTTGCCATGCTGCGAGAAGGAAGCTCAGAAAACTGTATTTCAGACTGTAATTTAAGAACATATGTAGGAGTTCTAGATAGCTGTTTGGGGGTGCTACTGGGGGAATTACTTCAGGTTCTCAGTCTAATTTTNAAAAAAAAGGGGGGGGGAATTGTCACCATCAGGGAAGCACTGAAGTTGGAACTAATTAACTCTTATCTTATTTGAAGTATGCATGTGGGTACTGATAATTATTACATTAATTGCTTCACTCCTCTATCAAACTGTGTAGTACCGAGCATCTCTCAGAAAATCTACTCATCTGCTTGCTGGGCCTCCTCCCATGAGCAGAAAACTGTTTGGACTCATTTCTAATGATAGCAAATGCCAAATGCTCCAGGCTTCCCAGCAACAAACCAGAGCCCACGGGGCTGTGCTCACAACCAGTTGTCTTAATAACTTTGTCTTTCAGATGTGTTGTTTCTGTTGGAAAATGCTGTAGTGCATCCAATGTGCCATATTCTGAGAGCAACCAGAGCCCAGTGAGGCTGAGAGTGTCCCAGATCTCCAGCACTGGAGTCTGGCCTGTGCTTCCCATCCTTCCTGTTTGTGCTCTGTAGTGAAAGAAAGCACTTTGAGATACCATGGCATCATTATGTAGACTTCTCCTCCTTTTCTTGTACTTTTTTAGCAAAGCATATTCACACTTCTATTATCGCTTGCCTCTTTAAAACTCTAGCCAAACATTTTCATAGCAAATGCACTCCCGCCATATAATTTGTGGGCACTTCCTTGGCTTGTTGTTGAAGCATTTAAACTTACCAGCCCTGTTATTTTGAATCACTCCATAATCATATTTGATGCAGGGTACTACCTGATCACTTCATAATGCAAGGGAGATTGTAAGGAGGACAGGGCACTGTTTTGCACAGGAGCATGCAAAAAATCCTCAGAAGTTCCAGTTTGCACCACCCACTGTCAGCTACTTTTGTTTTAAATAAACAAAAGGTACCATACAACTAAGCACAAGTGGTTAGAAATAATGATCAGAGGAGCATAGAGTGAATTTTGGAGGGGCAAGAATTGGTGCTGCCTGAATCTGAGGTATGATGAGCTACAAGCTGGTCAGTTGGCATATCCCTCTATTTGATAATGAGCGCCCAGCCATGGTGGATGCATGAATAGCATACAAACTCCTCCATTGCCCTCAGCACCAATAAGAGCATGACATGTTCTTCCTCCCCCTCCTCTCTTCCTTAATCTTTTCACCCTGCGTGCCCACTACCTCTTGGTTTTCTGCCATCAATTTGTGTAGATTCTCTGTTCCCAGTGCATTTCAGCAACCACACGAGGTTTTGTTACCCCAGGTAAGGGGCGAACTTAAATGTTTCATGGAGAAATATGGCAATGTTGCTTAGACTTGACAGTAAAGGCAGTTTAGGGATGGGGGGAGCAGCCTTGTTGATCATGCCAGAACAAAGCCAGCTTGAAAAAGCCATTGACTTACTTGCATAGTCTATTGCTGAAAACGGATGGTTGCCTGTTTCCTGTTGGGAATATATAATATTTCTGCTTTAAGGCTGCATGGGGACTTGAGGTTGGCTGCTCCTATTAATAATGCATGGGATGGCTGGATTTAAGCAATAATTATGCACAGAGTATAGTACAGTGACATATAGGTGCAGAAAATGATTCCTTGAACAGGCTTGCTCCTTCTGGCTAGATCTTTTAGATAGCTAGTTTGTTAGACGGCTTTACAGTTTTTTTCCCCTTTAGTTTTTCACTAAAGCCCAAACATTTTTGCCTAATAACTGCATGGTGTTCAAGCAATCTCGTCAGGACTTTCAAGGAGAGCTGGGTCTCTCTCCCTGAGACTGGCTTCTATTGGCATGAAACTGGTCCAGTGCATCCTCTTAAAGGGGTAGGTGTTCTCAAAGGCAGAAGGGAGGCTGTACAAGCTACATGCACAGGTGTTAAAGCCCTTCCTGCTGGTTTACCCTGTGTGGTTTCCCTAAAGGTAGCTCTGGGAAGAGCTGGAGGCTCTGGCAGGAGCTGGAGCCAGGTCTGCTGCCTTGTCCCCAGGGTGCGGGGGACTGCCCTGGGCAGCACATGCAGAGAGCCCTCAGCTTGAAAGCTCACAAGAGCAGCAAGGAACCTGAAATGGAGCAGAAGAAAAAGGATGGACATTTTAACTGATTGAGCGGGGGGGGAGGAAAAGAAAGTTAAAAAAAACAGATTGAGACCCTAAGAGGAGGCAGAAGCATGGTTCTTCATATATTTAGGAGCTATTACTGATACAGGAATTCTCCAGTCTTAAGGTGTTTTTCTTTTTATGTGCAGGTTTCATGAGCACTTTACTGCTTTATTCATAAACTGCTGCCTTCAGAAGACAGCTAGGGACTGAAAGTGTGTGATTACCAAGTGCCATCCGCTGTAATGCATTCAGCCATTTTCTTTGGATCAGCCAGTCTGAAGTAGTGTACAGAATGTAGAAACAAATCATCAAAGAAATCTTTATCCGCTTAAGTATTGACACCATTCTCACCACTGTGGAGCCAGAAAGCGGTCAGGAATTCATTTTTGATTGCATAAATTTCTCCCATTTTCTTTCTCTTATGCCATATGCTGTTTGTTCAGTGCATGGCTTTCTCTTCACTAAATGCAACAGAAGATCAAGAGCACCAGCACACCTGACAGAGCCAATATGATACGAGCTCTCCTGGTACACCATCCTTTGATTCCTTCTCCTTTGTACTCCCTTCATCATCAGCCTGAGAATTTTCCTGGAGAAGAAGGTCTAGGATTCCCATACTAGTTTGTGGCAATCTGGCAATCTTCACTTAATTAACTTACCACTAGCTCTTAGCAGCTTGCAATTTTTTTTCTAGACAACATTTTCATGCTAGGTCCCCCAAAAGCCCCACAGTGTGTTTAACTGAAGATATGATAATTGTAAGTTACTTTGCAGCTGTTTATAAAGGGAAAAATCCATTAAGCTTATCTGAATTATATCACAGGAAAAAGTCTGTGTTTTATTATATATGCTACCCTTAGGCTGAGCTAAATAACTGCCATCAGCTGAGCTACAAAAGCAGCAACTTAAGCTTTTTGTACCCTAATTTTTTTGGAACGCTTCACAGGTAACGTTAATGTCCTTTCCCAAGTTAAGAAAACCAAGAAAATGTTGTTCTATAGGCAAAGACGAGTCTGTTTACTTAATGTTGAACTTTAGATTGGTATCTTGAGTATTTTGACTTGTGCCAAGCTGGTGGTAAGTGATCAAGAGCCAAGAAGTGGCAATAGTATATGGACCTTGCAGTTGTCCACTCTGGGATCCCAACTTCTTCTGCCCTTATGAAAGGTTTGGGGCATCCACTGTGTGCTGTGTCCCCTTCCCCTCCCATCCCTGCCTATTCCATTAGCGCATCTCTTGTGGATCCATTTTTCTGAAAGCAGAAAATGGCTGTTTGTGAAAGGCTTTGCACAAAGAATGCAGTAATCCTTCACCATCATGGCAACCACAAGACATAAGGGAAGTCATCTGGGAACGTGGCAAAGGTGAGACACTTGGGGAGGCCTGAGTGTGCCCAGCTTCCCTTGGAGTCAGCAGGCTTTAAGGCTGCTCATTCCACAGGCAGGTTCTCAGGTTTGGTCTCTGGTTATAGCGTCATTGAGAGGTGTCCTGCAGAGAGACCATGGCTTCTGGTAATGGGAGTTTATTGCAAATTGCTAATTCTTTTGTTTGAACAGCAGGATGTGCCCTAAAGCTCTGTTATATCCCATTAATAAGGGCAAGCGCGCTACACCCTTAGAGTGCAGCATTAGCAAGTGATAAAACTGTGTGTATTTGTGACTCTTTCAATGGGCAATTTGTTCTAATAGTAGATACTGCTGATAATAAACAGTAATTTTTAGGGTTTTGTCCCATTGCCTGTAGTTAGAAATGAGCTCTCATTCCTTTGTTTTTAAAGCTACTTCTTTCTGAAATTCACATGAATATACATTGAATGCACAGGCATGGACTAAAAGGTTTTTTAGAGTTACTAGCATGAGCTCTGAGCATATTGGATTTAAGATTCATAGGATCCTGATGTAAACATACAAGGGCTTTATTTCAATTTTTTAATAGCTATTTTTAAAAAGATTTAACTCTGAACAGATTGTCTGGGGGAATCATCTCAACTGATTTCCAAGTCTGATAATGATTATACCTAGGTGGTATTTTAGCCACTTGCCAATGGGGAGTTTCCCACAGGGCGTTGTCTGACCTCACAGGAGCTCAGGTTAGTTGCCCTCACTCCTGCTCCATCTGCAAGGCAGTGCAGGAGGAGTGGGTCTGCAGAGTGCTGTGGTGCTGAGAGACTGATGTCTACACAGCATGCATGTCAGTGTGAGTGCAGCCCTCTGTGCTAGCTCTGACCTAGTCCCAGGGACGCATGCGGAGCTGAAGCATGTTGGTGCCCACCTGGAGAGCAGTTTGCAGTCTGGTTCCTGTTGGAAGGAAAACAGTTTTTGCATTCAGATTGTTCCATGACACAGGCCAAAGTGTTGTAAGGAGGGGTGGGTGGGAGATTTGTTTTCAAAGCATACCCCTGCTCTGAACTAAAACACTAATAAAGAGGCATCCATTATGTCTTGAAATGTTTCAGGCAGCCCTAAAATGAAAAAGAATTCTCTACGTATATGACCAGCTGCTGCATTCTACCTTGGACAGGAGCTGTATTGCATCTGCTTAATTTGTTTGCACCCTGCCTACTCTCTGTGCTCAAGGACATGCTACCCTTCCTTACACTGCCCAGGATGGCTTGGTAGCTCTGAGGGACTGGAGGTGTAACAGTTTGCTGTGCTACAGGGAAGTACATTTTCTGTCCAAAACAATCATGACTAGAAGGAGATGTTAGAAAGAAATGTTCAGAACCTTCTTCTCAATGATAATGAAGTGCAGTGAAGGAGAATGTTAAAGCGTAACCCATCCTGAGTGAATTAACCCTCCTTTCTTGCTGCCCTCCCCCATGTAAGGATGAGGCATAGGTTCTCCTCTCATCCATTACCAGTTTCTGAAATGACAGCAGTTCCTATGGGATTAAAAGCACACTGAATCAGAGATGGCTAAAACATTTTATTATAATCCCTAAGGAACAGCTCTTATGAATAGAGCTTGCTTTTGATCAGGGATGTGAAACGACTCAGCCTTGGGGACTGTTTGCAAAGGCATTAGGAACATTTTTCTATCTACTTGCATTTAAATTTCACACCCATAGAATAGAAGCACTTTGACCTGTGTTTTCTTTAAATAGTCCTTTAAAAAAAAAAAAAAGTTAAATGGAGTATTGGCTCTGGACTATTACTCCATATCTGATATTGGGCTGATAAAGCTGGTATTGCACTGAACCTCACTCTTCAGTGCTAGTGGTTCATTTCAAACCTACAAATGATCTAGGAAACTCCTCAGCATCCACCTCGCCTGTGTGTCCTAAAGCTTCTCTTAAGGAGCTGGCGGTCAGAAATTGCCATCCTTGTGCTGAACTACCACTCCCCAGGTATAGGCACGAAGCTCTGTGTGCTGAGTGACCAGACCAGGATTCCCCTCACCACTACCACCACCCATTGCATCGCTGTTCTCCAGCAATTTAACAGCACAGCTCCATCAGCAGCTGTTCCTGGCTACTAGGATAGGGGCTGATATACAGAGCAGCCCTGAGGAAGATTTATGGTGATATCCACCCAGGACAGTGCTGCTGAGCCATCAGCCTTCAAGTGAAAACTGCCTACAGGGGCTTTTTTTTTTTTGTCCACTTCTTTTTAAAATAAGTGGCTCTTCTCACTTGGCTCTGTTTTCTCCAGTGCTAAAATGCAAGTGTCTTTTTATCCTAATGTGGTGTGGGGAAAGCATTTTCAAGATGAAATGAAAGTGCCTGAAAATATGCTGAGACTTCCTCAAGGGTTATTATAATATTGTTAATAACAGGCAAAAATTCCCTGAACTCAGATTTGTGATATCCCATCTTCTTGCACAGTCACTTTGCAAAGTCTTGTTCAGTACTTTTCACCATCAAGGATTGTCTAGACCAAGGTTTGCAGAGACGCTCGTCCTGCAGAGCACCTCTTTCTAGCAGCTGCTGAGAGGTAGGAGCTGAAATTTACTTGTTTTTCCCAGCTTGCTTCGAGAATCATTTGGAAATTTTTCATGATGGGCATGACAAATGGTGTAGCCTAAGCCATCAGGGAAGGCTCATGTCTGCAGGTTCATACAGTAATATGAATACTTCATGTAATGGAACGCATGTAAGAATCGTTCTTCCTGAGGATGATACTGTGACCTGTGATTTTTTTTTTTTTAAAGCAGCTTTCCAAAAAGGGAACTGTGTTAATAACTTCAACCACCTTCCTTCCTCTGTCCTGACATAGCTAAAATGTGCTCTGATGCTGGCAGCCTAACAAAAGTGATATTTTTAAGGATGAACCGTTGTTGAACTGTTTTCTGATATATTGAGCACAGATAACCTCTCAATCAAGGTTAGTGCATGAACATCTTTTGGTCTGGCCATCTTAGAGGAATACATTAAAGAGCAGGTATGATTCATCTCTCATTTCTTTGCTGTCCCTCTTGCTCCCAGTGAAGGCGTACAGCCTGCTGTTCTGGGAGCAGAGCAGGCTTTGCTGTGCAGCGTCTCCAGAATCAGGGCATCTCTCCAATCTCACCTCTCCCAGGGGCAAGTGGGTGTCCCATGGGGATTGGAACCAGCTGCAAACATGCCCTGAGCTCCTGCAGCTGAACTCTTCTCCTTCTGGAGAATCAGTTTCTTCTGAATCCACAGCAGAGCCCTGGTGCTCACAGAGCCTGCCCTGTGCCGGCTCAGCAGCTGGTGTTAACTCTGCTAAGCTCTCAGCAAATTAACCTCTCTGTGATCCTTGGGGGATAATCACTGCTCTGCAGCAGTTGTCTCCTTCATTGACTCAATTGTTGTATTTTACTGAAACTCTCCTATATTTATACAGTGTTCTAGAAAAGCTATTAAAACTGACATGTGTAGTCCCAAATCTAAAATTCTGAGAACTGCTCTACAAAGGATAAAAATCAGCTCCAATTTTATCCCCTTTAAACAGTGGCTCTGGTGTGTTCTCGTTAGCTGTTCCTGATTTTAACTTGTTTTATGACAGAGCAAATTAAAAGAGAATCTCAGCTCATTCTGACAGCGATGCGCTTGGCTGCCATGTACTCGCATTACTCAATGCTCAGCGCTCCTCACTGCTGTCAGTGCCCATTTGCAGCACGTACCTGAATGTGCTGCAGCTCCATGGTCAGGTCCCAGGGGATTTAAAATCCCATGGCCCATGTGCAGCTGTAGGGCAGTCACTCGTGTGCAGGCAGCGAGTGTGCTGCTTGTCTCTGTGAGCCTGCAAGAACTCAGGGTGCTTAGCAATGAGGCATGCTTCTCTTTGTAAATCCATTTTGTGTGTTGTGCTTTATCTTTGAATCATTTGTGAATTTCAGAGGGAAATTGGTCTTTTCTGTGTCAGTATGAAGCTGAGGAAAATTTATCTTTTCTTTAAATTTTGGCTGGAAAAACGAATTTACTCAAAGCACCTTTTAGACAGGGTATGTCTTAAAAAGCATATCACTGGCGGGAAAGATATCAGGCTGTGTCCAGACCTGAATAAAAAACCCATCTTTTTTGAAAGGTCTAACTAAAAAAAAAAACATTAACATTTGGTAACGTGGTCTTATTTATTGCTAGTTTCGTCAAAATTATGGCATTAAAATGTCCTCTAAGTTTCATGCATAAAAATGAAGCCAATGTTTGTCAGAACAAAATATTCTGAACTGTTTTATTCCGTAAAATCTATGCAAGCTTTGTGTGTTCTTGCTCTCCCCACCCCAAGTGACTACAATTATTATTTTTAAAGCAAGGGGGATCTCTGAGGAGGCAGCTTGAGCCCTCAGACAGAAACACCTGTGTTAGTGTGGGAGTATTGGTGTATTAGTGGGAGCTGTGGTCTGAGAGGAACAGTTTTAATTCTGTGTAAGGTAAAGGAATAATGCATTTCCAGTGTTGTTCTGTAATTCATGCAGCAAGCCCATTGCTGAAGTTCTAACGCATCTTCACCTCGTGTCAGTCCTGTGGAATTAAGGAACTGGGACTGCAGTTCTGATGCCATACAGAACATGGGTGTAACTCTGGGTATGTAGAGATGCTGTTGTCTGGTTGTCTCCAAGCCTTGCTCTTTCACAAACATGGCCCCTCTGAGAGCACATTAGTAGGGAGCTGAGTAGAGTTTGAGTGCCCAAGATCCCAGCAAGGAGAGTGAGAGTGAAGTTGAAAATCTGGGTCCAGACCCTTTCCTAACCGAATTCGTGGCACTGTGCTGATTTCCCTGGAGGTGCCTGTAATTCACTGCAAAAGCCAGTTTCTCATTTTTATTTTTCCTTTATCCCCCCTGCCAAATCTGGGGTGTTGAAGGCTTTTCTTCCATTCATTTGCAGATGTAAATTGCAGAAATCCTCCTGAATTGCATCTCTTCAGCAGCCAGAGCCCCAGAGAGCGGCAGCGGTGCCTTTCTTAGAAAGGTGCCACGGGAAATCCTCGTGCTGAGTCACCCGCTGCTCGGTGCGATTCGTTATGCAAGTCCCAGCAAGGCATTGGAGCCAGGGCTTGCTCTTCCTCTAATGGCTTCATGAATTGGAAAGCTTAATTCTTTCCATTAGTGAGGGCTGGGGGAAGCTTCGCCTCACCCGGCACCCGCTGCCTTCTCCTCCCTTTGTCTCTGCCCCCCTCCAGCTGCCTGCTTTCCTCTAGATGGCATTGCAGGAGAAAGGGAATTCAGACAGAAAAGCAGAATTTACTGCTGGAGAAGGCAAAGTTGCAGGAGCTGCTTTGCATTTTGATGGTGCTCGATTATTTTATCCACTAGGCAAGCACATACAATATTAATACCTCCCATGTCAATCTCAAACAGGATGCAGATAAGCATTTGCTCTGAGCAGTTTTATTGATTGGTTCCTCATCTAAACAGTTTTTTCCATCTCTCTTTTTGGGTAATTTGCCAATGATTTCCCAGGATATTTGTGTTTGTGCAGGGGGGAGAAGGGGAAAGTACTATCATATAAGTGCATCTTTTGACATAAAAGGACAGTGGAAATGGTTTTTTTTTTTTTTTAAAGGCAAAAAAACCCACCTTGTCCTTCTCTCGCTTCTATCTTCTGTTTTTTACAAGTAACTCAGAGATTGCAGACACAATTTATTCTGCTCTATTTTTTCTAGTTTGTTTTCCCTCCTGCATTTGACAGTGCTATCTGCATAATCAATTTCACTCTTCCACTGTAGTAATTCCTCTTTTTATGGGACGCTCAAGCAAGCCGCAATGAGGGAGAGATTTTCTTTTTTTTTTTTTTTTTAAGAAGACTTCTACAGCTGCCTACACTGGCTGCAGGACCATAACGCAGACTGTTATCTGGGGAATTCAGCAGCTATCTTGTCCTCTAAAAAAGTTTAGTGCAGTCTTCAAATATTTTCATTTTAAGAGAATTTGGGAACTCATGTCTGTGAGCAGCTATTTTAGTTCTCATAAAAGTCTTTTCATTACTCAAACTGTGGTAAGAATCCTTCCCTCTCTCTCTTGCAGAGTTTGTCTATTCAAAATTGTGCTTGAACTGCATGCAACCTATTGAGATGCATCTCACAGGTGCTTTGTGCATGGTATTGAGCACTACCAAACTTTCAGGGGCTGGATCTCCCCTGAAGCCCTCTGGGATTGCAGTGACCTTTGTGACTTCGTTATGGCGGTTCTGTTGTCATAGGGTCCACATCTCTTCCTCCTCAAACACTTCCAAGTACAGGCATGTAGCTAAAATACATGGTTGTCCCAAAATTGCGTTATTTTCTTCTGTAGTGATTTTAAATACCAGTTCTGTTAATTGAGTAGTCAGTGTCATCCATACCTGCGTGATATTCCAGTCCTCTCCTGTCCTGGTGAAGCTTAGAGTTGGCATCGTTTGCAAATGTCAACCACGTACACCTGTTCTCAGTGTTAGGAAGCAAATTGTGATGTTAGGTTGGGACATAGTTGTTGAAAATGCCACCTAATGCCTCAGTAAAGGTCACAGTGCCTGCATCTCCTTCGCCTCTCTTGACAGTGAAGGATATTGGGTCAGCCAGATTCAAGGTGCCTGGAGGTAACGTGCTGAGAGTCTGCTCTCCAGTTACTTGCAGCGTACTTTGCTTCAAAATCTTTTCTAAAGACCTGAAGGCTATTGAAGTCAGACTAATAGCTCTCTTTTCACGCAGGCAAGGGTGTTTTTCCTCTTTGCTTTCTAAATATAGACACTCTTCTACAGCTAAATGGCTGTGTCAGCAAACTTGGAAACCATCAAAACTTATAAGATGTGTTGTCTTCTGCCACAGCTTTCAGGAGGGATGAATGTCCTATGACATTAGAGTATTGAGGGTTTTTTAATTATTTTTTTCCTACAACTGCTTCAACTGTGATTATTTCTTTGCAACACCACTACCCTTACCATGTACTTCGCAGGGTCAGACCATGCTTATGAACATGCCTTTGTCCTTGTTATCCAACTCTATATATTGATTAAAAACCTTTAGTATATATAATAAAGGTCTTAGTAGCAACATGCATTTGTCACTATATTATTTGTATCTTAAAAAAAAAAAAAATCAAAATAGGACCCATCCAAGGCAAAAATATATTTGAGGTGATATCTTTCTAATTTCTTCAAGTGCTAACCTGTGTGTTCTGAGAATAAATAAATCAACATTTCAGCTGGCAGTTAAAAAATACTCTGGATTTATCAGTGTTTGCTATTGAGGAGGCTTTCTATACAAACTGTAATACAAGTAATAACATAAGTTGAGGATTCAGGAAGACTTGACTGAATGGCTGGGGGTGCGAGCAATTTCCGAAAACATCTGCTTTCACCTCACCTTGCAAATCTGATCTGTGACCCTCTTCAAGCTGGTTACTTCTGAGCTAGTGTGTATCCATCCTCTTGTGCCAGTCAGCCAGCACCCATCTAAGCACACCCCGTGGATGTTCCTCTAACTCTTGGATGCCCATGCAGGATGGGAAGCTGTGGGGCCAACACATCCAGGGTGACTGCGGTGTCTGCTGGATTTAGCTGTGCCTGGAAGCTGGCAGTGACACTGCTGTGACTCGTGGCTGAAATCTGTGCATCGATGCATGGGGATTATTGATGTGCCTGGGAGAAGTGTGGTGCCTTGGGCCTTTGGAAGAGGAGAGCATGGGAAGGCTGAAATCTTTGTGAAATTGAGTATCGATTACCCTTGCTTGGAGAGCTTTAGCTTAACTCAGGGTCCTGAGATTTTAAGGATACTATAAATGATTCATGCACGTTCTGCTAAGGGGAATCTTTTTATTGGTTTAATATCCCACATTTAATGTACACTTCCAGCATTAGCTCAACTGTGGTGCTAATGGGGAGAGTTATTGGCTCTTCTCCTCCTTATTCATCTCTTCCTTTCTTGTTCTCAGTGATTCCACTTAGGGCTGACAAAGCTGTGACTTTTAGCCAATATACTAAGACAATGAGGGGGGAAAACATTTTGATGAAACTCCTAGGATATGCTGGGAGTGCAGTCCTAAGGAGAGACAAAAATAGCTGACATAGATCCATATGGGTATGACCTACCAAAATATCCTCCTTTGTGTGTGGTATAACTCAGCAAAGGGTGATAGAATTAGCTCAGGCCCTATTAGAATTATAAAATGCTCCACAGTTTGACAGTGGGTCTTAAATTCCATGACAGGTGTCTCGTGCTCCTGTAGGAGTGGGATATTCAGTGAAGCAGGAATGCTTTGAAAGTGAGAGGTGAGCGCTGGCTATTAAAATGGAACTAAGGGAATTTTCTGGTTTGTTTTTTTATTTCTGGTTTTGTTCTGTTTCTGGCTCTGTCTTCTTAATCCAAGACATTTAAACTGTTTATTGATGCTTGCTGTTTAATTAAACCTCTGTTTTTGAGAAGCAATATATTTTAAGTAATGCTTGCAGTAAATATTCCACTTAGGTTTTTTTTTTTTTTTTTTAAGATATAATTTTAAAATATTCATTTGAAAAATCTGCGTGTCAGTACTGGACCTTGCTTGGACAAAGTGCTGATTTCTTCTCTGATCAATTATGTTATCTCCCCAGAGCTTTTGCTCTGTAAGGAATGCCTCTTGTGTGTGATACTCTTAGTCCCCTTTACTGCTGATGAGCACTACTTTGCTTTATGTTCCTCAACAGTTTGTTTCCCAGGCTGTGCTGAGAAAGTAGCATTGTGATTTGTGCAGATATGAAATGTCTCTATGGAAACAAAATATGAAATCTGGGGCAACTTCAGCTTTTGTGCTTTGTGCAGGGAACACTTGCTACTGTTATTAAAGTAAATTCAGATTTTCTCCATTTAATTGTTCACAGCTAGTACCAGATAACTTGGCAGATTCGACTGTATATAGTGTGTCACACCTTGATTAAATCTAGCATTGAGAGTGAGGATGCCATCTTCCTGTTGTCCTGTCAAGGCTGTTGGGATGTTCCCCTTGATGCTGACACCTGGCATCTTTCATGGAGATTGATACTTGCAGTTGTGACTGTTCCTTTGTCTGTCTTTTATTGCTTTCTGTATGGGCGGTTGGATTCTTATCAGTTGCTGTGTGAACGAATGGATGGGAAAAGCTTACAGATGGAATTGGTATAAAAGCCGTTTTTAATGCAATATTACTTTTCCTAAGGGAATAATGGATCATGAGTTGAACATAAGGCAAACATGGGTTCCTCCACCAGCCATCAGCCTTCCTACCCACCGAAGTCTGCTCTGTGGAAGCAGAGTGTGCCAACGTGTTTCCAAGCTCTTCCCTGTGAAGTATTTTGAGCAGAGCTCAAATAGCAGAGCAGAGCCCAGTGTTCCTGTTCTCCATGGAAGGGGGCATTTAGATTGGCTAGTTACGATGGTGCAATCTTCTCTTGGATTTTGGGGGTGGTTTTGAGCATTAACTGCCTCTAAATCCCCTTCAGAGCTGGTCCAACTCCTTCCTGGTGAAGGTGCTGATGCTTAAATCAAAACAGTGATGTCTTCTCTGACCTTGTGCTCAGTTTGCAGAGAGAAAAGGAGAGCATTGAACAAACTTACCAGTTAGCTTCCCCAGAAACTTCTTGTTCTGTTTTATTCGCTGCCAGGAAGCATTTGCTTGTTCTGAGAGAGGAAACAGTGCCAGCCACACAAATAATTGAAGCCAGGTAAAACCGAGGGATTCCCTGCTCAAACGAGCAAGCTGCAGCTCAGCAGAGTGCTGAAAGACAACAGCTAGAACAAAACCAGAGACTGACAAATCGAAGGAGCTCTAAGATGCGTGTAGGTGGTTTTTTATGCAGCATTTTCTGTGGCTATCTGATGAAGCACTTAATAGAAAAGAGACTTGCTGAAGTAAAATCAGAGAAAAGGAGAGGCAGAGATAAAAAATTGCAGCTTGCATATGGATAAATGAGGTAGTTCTATCCTGTCTGAGCTTAGAGAGGATTCTCGAGAGGCAAAAAAGGAGGATGCGTCCAGATTTCTTGTCTGAGTGCTGCGCAGGTAAACAGTCTCTTCCAAGCCTGTGTGGTCAGCAGTGTGTGATGTTAAAATGTTGGCTGTGGTGCTCAAGGCAGCCAGTGATGCGCCGGTCCCAGGCTGTTCCCCAGGCAGCACAACAGCTGGCAGAACACATTGGGACTGGCTTGCATCTGCATTCACTGTGAATTTGAGAACGGCTGATTTTTGGTATTTAGCCTTTATTTTGTATACTAAAGAAGTCCCCTTCCCTGATTGCAAATCTACAAGAAGATAAAAGAAAATGCAAGCTAAAACATTTTTTTTGACCAGCAATAATCCTTTTATTTCTGAAAGTTGAAGGTGAATGAAACTCTGCTCCAAACTTCCCGTGCCAGATGTTGCTTTCGTGCCTTGGCAGCTATTGTTAATGTTGTTCAAACTAACGTTACCAAAGGGAGAAGTCGTTCTGGGTTGCTTTGTCTGCTTATTGGTATGCCAGAACAGGCTGGAAACTGTTCTTCCTAGATTGTCCTTCCTGTTTCCATTTCCTTTCCCTCCCTTTTTCTTTTGGAAGGGGATAAATTAGCAATTGAACAGTCAGAAACTGATTCCAATTTGAACTGTGTTTTCCTGAAAAAAAAAAAAAGTCACTTAGATGCAAATTCTGCTCCTTTTCAGAAGGGAAAAACAGATTTAAAAGGCACTTGAATGAGAAAAGTAGATTTTTTTTTTTTTTAACAAATCTCCTATTTTTTCATTCAAAAACACTTGAAAATTGAAAACTCTTTACCACAATTAATGTGCATTAATAATTCATCTTGGCATTATCTGTTCTGAGCCACTGCTCCTCCAGATAAATATTATTATTCTCCCACTAAAGGTAAATTTGTAGTGCTTGCTATGGGGATTTCTTTGCCGAATCTTAATGTTCTGTTTTCTTGCTTACTTTTGAAAATATGGAAGTGTCCCCCTCAAAATTACTAACATTCTTCAATTGACACATTCCAGTGAATCATCCTGGGGAAACACTGATAATTTGTATATTAGTCAGACAAGGTTCAAATTATAAGAGTTAAAAACCATAGTTCAGTGTTGAGTTCTAATGCTAACACGGCATTAAGGCTCAGTGGATTCATTTGATGAATGACAATAATTAGTAAATATGAGTTCTCATCAAGGATATATGTTTAAGCTGCTTGCTTCAGGGAATTCTGTGCACCTATAATAACCTGGTGTTGTCTCAGATGCTCAATCAGACCCCCTTTTTCAAGCCCACGGGGAAGCGAGGAGTGCATGCCCTTCATCAGAGGTTTCTTTGCATGAAAGACCAGGTTATTGAACAGAGAGAGCTCATTAGTGCAGGTCAAACACTGCAAAGCAGCATTTGCAAACACTCACTTCTATTCAGCTAAAGCTGTTTGGTCCAACTATGTTTATCCTTGCTGTTTGCTATTCTTGAATATTTGCACATATGTTCTGGGGAAGCCTGCTGTTCCTGCCGATATCCAATCTGCATGCAAACCAAGGGATGTGTCAAACGAGTGCCTTGCCTTCTGATTATTTGTTATTCCCCAGGATAGAAATTAAGTGGAACTTTTTAGTCTTCCAAGGAAGCCAGGCTGGGGGGAAGAACTTTCTGACTTCCCTTACCACACATTATAAATGGATTCAAATTGTTGCCAAAGAAATTCCAGTTCCCTGGAAGGAAATAATTATAAGTGCTCCTCCTCATCCTCCTGACTGCTCCAGTCCTGGAGGGTCAGTGGTGGGTGTTTCTGAAAGGATGTATTGCTGTGGGCTTAGGTATGTAGCCAAGCCCTCAGTGCAGTATGGAGAACAGGGAAACAAGGGAAGAGAAGTGTCACCAGCAAGTCTGCGTTGGGTGACTTCTGGAAGAATGGGGTACGGTGACCTGGCAGATCAGGCATACACAGGGGTTTGCCATGGTCAGAAGTGAGGTCGTCTAAGCATCATGCCTGGGAGATGCCGATGGAAAAGTCATGTGCTTGAGAAAGTGTATGTGGGTCATGCTTGCTAAGTGGGAGTCTTGGAAACCGGTAATGCTGGAAATCTCTTAAAGCTAAGATTAGGCTTGGTTCAGGCTGATCTGTGCATGTGGGGCTTTAACATGAAGGACAGGGTGCGTTTTTCATTGTGAAAGGAAGGGATGATGGAAAAGATCAGGATAAGAAGTGTTGCTTGTTTTTTTTTTTTTTCAGAAAGAAAAACCAAAATGACTGAAGCCAAGTAATATCATACTTTGTTTACCAAGTCTTCAGAGGGATTTGAGATGGCTTTTAATCAGTCTTTGACAGCCATTTCACTTCTTATGCACATAGTTTTCCCTATTTTCTGAGTTAAGTGGGGTGATTTATCTCTTGTACATAGGAATTGTTTCCATAGCTGGAGCTCAAGCAGCACTGTGAGTGTTCATTTATCTTATCAGCACCTATTTCTTGATCTTAGTTTTAAGCCTCGAAGAATATGTGTGTATATATGTATTTTAAAAAAAAAACAAAAAAAAAACACAAAGAAAACATTAGGCTGTGACCACAAACACAGCCTGTGCTGCAAGTAGAGCAGACATTCAGTCCATGACCTGGTAATGAAAATGTGTCATTTGTTTCTTCTGAGCAGAATTAAACTCCAGCAAGAAAGGTGTATGAGGTCTTTTTGTTATTTTAGTGCATGAAATAGGTCCTGACTGTGTTGGTAAATACATTGCAAGTATTGATTTGAAATAAAATCTTTCTAGTGAGAACTGGGGAGGAAGGAGCCAGTGAACACTACTCTGAGACCTGCAGCATTGGCTCTGGGCCACCATCCCCAGCTCCGATTAAAGTGAAAGGGTTCCTGGATAGTCCATGCCAATGTCTTGACCTGATTTTATTGAGGGAAGTCATTCTCCATGTGATGATGTGAATTGTGTGTAGCAGCATTTAAATATGTTTTTCCCTGGTGTAAGCTGTGAGTAATTCAATTGACACTAGAAGACCTGTCCTGAGGACAGCCAGATATATCTGAATAAAAGATTCAGGAGGTTTTTAACCCAACATTGCCAGAGCTGGTTCAGTTCTGAGGATGTCAGATGTTGTTATCTTAGGGGCAACAGATTTCATTTAAGCTCTGAATAATCACCTAATGAAGCACAGAAATGCTTCCCTGTGGATTTTTCCCCATAGACACGTGCAGCCTGAATGTAAGAGGTGGGGGAGAAGGCTGCAGAGGAGTGGTGTCACCTAACCAAGGTTGTCCAGGACTCCAGTAGCACCTGGGGGTGGGATTGGAGTCTGCAGTCCCAAACCAGTGCTTGATCTGTAGAGATCAAGTCCTCTGAAGACTGATTTTTTTTTTCCCCCAGAACATTTTAGTAGTCTTATTACTAAGCAAATATCTCTGCTTTTTCCATGTAAAAAAAAAAAAAAAAAAATCAGCCTAAGTGGCTGTTGCCAGACATGTATTTTTCTGTGCTGTCCCTAGGCTCCTGCTCAGCTCACCTGCTTGCTTGAGTGATTGAGGGGCTGTACAGCCCAGCAAGGAGGTGAAGCTGATTGCCTCAGAGATGCTGTGCTGCACACTGGGTGTGGAGCTCTCTGGATGCTGTGGCTGGGCCAAGGGCAGGTGACTGCCAGCAGTGACCCATCATCTCCTCCTGCCTGCTGGCCACCCTGCCGCACAGAGCTGTGGGCTCTGGGCTGGCACAGCGGCGGAGTGAACATCCTGGGGAAATTCTCTTAGCACACATTTAGTGGAGCGTTTGTATTGAGGGATGGTTTGAATTTGATTTGGTCTAAAGGTTATTTTGATGATCATCTAAGCAAGTAGTCTTTCGGCTTATTTAGGTGGTGTATATCATTTCCCATGTAAATATTGTAATTACTTTTAATTCCCAAAACTGAATATCAAGATCTACACAAAGATGAATACTTTCATCCACTGATCTGAAGTCAAAGCAGAGCTGCTAATGGTTCTCAGTTGCAAAGTAGAAGGAGATGCTTCATGGGAATCCCTCCCAGCTCTCTCATCCATTTTGCTGCCACAAAGGCAAAACCCAGAACGCTTAAGGCCTCCCTTGCAAATACTTGTCTGCTCTTTGAATCCTTCCAGATGAAGGATATATTGCAGCCTTTCTTGTTCCTTGTCGTCCCCAACAAGGGAGATGGATGTGCCACCAACATGGGTGACTTCCCCAAGGTTGTAAGGAGCCTGCATTAATGCAGAAAGATGGAGCCATAATCTTCAACTCCAAGGCCAGTCTAGTGTATTATTCCTGTCCTTTCTTTGATGCTTTTCTCTTTTGATTTTACAACCAGTGATGCTCCAAGTCAGCTGGCAGTCCATTACCCTTGCCTTGGTTGTATATTTTATTATTACAATATTATTGTTTTCCAGGGAGAGCTACCATGCTTCTCTACTTAGAAGTATTTACAATCTGGGATGCAATTTTTGTGGATGGCCCTGTCTTAGGAAAAATAATAAGTGGCCACTATCAAAAGAAATAAATGAGTTCATATTTAAGAACACTTTTTATTTTGCTGGAGAGGATGAGGGGAAAACTTTGTGAAGTACCTTTCTTCTTTTTTGTAAAGTAAAGGAAATGAGCCGTAAAGAAGCACAGCACCTTGTATAAAGGCTTATTTGTGTGTATGTAGAGAAGAAATATACATGAAAAATTACCATGACTGCTNAAAAACAACACAAAATACTGTAGAGCTAACTTCCCAAACTTACAAAAAAATTTCTTGTCTAAACATCTAAACACAAGTGCATCGGTGAGAGGAAAGACTATGTGAGATTTTGTGCACACCATCAACTATTTAGGGGCAGGGAAGTAAAAGAAAAAAGTCATACAAAACCCCCAGACACCCCAGATTTTGTTGCTAATAGTGTGAAGGGATGTGGTCTGAAAGCTTACAAGAAAAGATTATAACTCTACTTTTGTAGCATAATATTGTTCACATGGCGAATGATTCTGGTTAAATTGCAGTGGTTTCTCCTCGCAGCTGCTCTGTGTAGCACCTGCAAAGCTTCCCAAATTTGTTTACCTGCTCACACCTGCCTGGGTGGGTTTGCTCGGCCTAGGGGTGAGCAGCAGACTCACATCTCTACCTCCAATTTGCAGCAGCAGGAAGCATAACTTCTAGTTATTTCCTGCACCCAAACTGCTCTGCAGAGCCCCAGCACCTGTACTAATGCTGTGCCCTGTTGTTGTTCTGGCCCTAGTTACCCTTACTCCTTCCTCTCTTACTCCCTTGCACTGCATTTTGTTAGGAAGCTGAGCTGGGTGCTGTGGTTGGGAAGCTCCCATCATCCCAGTGCTCAGCCGTGGCAGCCACGGAGTTAAATGACTGCACCAGCTGCAATGTGCTAAGCTCAGCTGGTGGGAGAACACCGATTTAATCTTAGGAATTATTCTCCTGTGCTTCGGAGATCACCTCCTTAAATCTTGTTTGCTTTTCCTTCTGTCTTGGGTGGGGGGGAAGCAATTCAGGGAAATATCCTACCTCTGGTTATTGTATAGGAGGAAAGCAGGCAGGAGCGTGGCTGGGTTTGCATGGGATGGCCACTGAGCTTGTGAACATAACTCCTTTCTCCCAGGCCAGCATGCAGCCAGCCCAAACTTGAGTTCTGTCTCACTATGAGTGGTGTTATTTTGTGGTGCAGGCAATAGCCAGCAGCACAAGTGAGCATCTGTGATGAGATGGTCTAGTGCTTTACTGGAAATGAGTAGCTCCAGAGCAAGAGGAGAACAGGTCTTGCAGGCATGGTGTCATCCATAGCTTTAATGCTTTTAAATATGTTTTGAGGAGATCTCCTTCTGGTGCCTGCTTTCTGATGTACGCAGAAGGAGAGGAATTTCTTGGTACCACCTGCTGAGGGGCGGGGTGGGCTGAGAGATGGGGATGTGGAAACTCAGACCTCTCAGGAGTGAATCTTCACCCCATTTAGAGAAGTACTATTTCCGGTTTGTGCCATGTGCCTATTTTCTCTGCCTTTTGTTTTTTATGTGAATATCATCCAGAAAGTCATGGAAATAACCATAGCTCAATATTTGATATTAAGAGTACGAGTAAAAATTCATCTTTAAGCTCCCTGGAAGGCTATTTCTAACCCTGAGCAGCCTTCTTGCCTGCTGAAGGGAGCCACCTTCTTTTCTAGCCTGCCCACAAGCTGTGAGACAATTTATGCCAGGTGCCTGCACTGGTGGCACTTTCTCCTTCCCATACTCCCCTGCAGCCCCTTTGCAGAGCTGTTGTGAGCAGTGTCGTCATTTCTTGGATATTGAGGTTAATCTGAAGCTTGTTTCTGTGCCACTGACAAACAGGAATATGTTGCATTTAATGTCCCTCCAGAATACCAGAAGCAGGAATGGGGAAAAAATAGTGCCAAGTGTTGGTAAAAGTGCAAAACCACACCTCAGCAAGTGTCTTATTGCAACATCAGCCAGAACCCAGTTCTGATACAAGCACAGCTTTAGGATATCTCTGGGTCAGTTGGTGGTATTGTAATATGTGTTGTGCTAATGAGCCCTAAAATCCAGTGTGGGTTTAGGTACCAAGGAAGCTCTGTTCTCAGACTTAGATGCTGGTATGTAGGGTTTGGGCTCTTCTCTCTTTCCTAGGCCCCAACAGTCCCTCTAGTCCAGACCCTGCTGGGTGTCCAGGTGATTAAGCCCACCTTGATTTCAGATCCATGTTTTCAGTCCTTGCTATGCCAGAAACATAGGAGATGTAAAAAGGGTGAAAATACAGACTTCTATCCAAGATTGTGTTTACACCCAGGGTTTGGACTTGTCTGATATAGATTCAGATGTGATCTGCAAACCTGTTGTGCCATGTTCCAAGGTAATGAAACCAGCATGGTGTAAATCTCTTGTGCCAGCCCCAGAACGATTCAATCAGTTGCCTCCTTCCTGGGTGGCTCTGAACACAGGGATTGTGTGTTTGGCTGGTGAGATGTCTTGCTGTGAAGTGTGTGCAAGCAGATATTTAGGCCATATCTGTAAGGGCTGGCAAATGAGATTTCTTTCCTACCGCTGTTAAAACAGCGAGGAGAGTCTTTGCTGCACTGTAGATAACATAATCTTTGCAAATGTTTGGTCCAGCACTCAACTGAAGTTCCCAGCACTGGATGTGGGAGGAGGGAAATGGAGCAGTGCAGCTCCAGATAGAGGAAAAGTGAGAATGGAGTGGAGTGACAGAGAAATCACTGTGTAATCAGGGAAAGCGGTTCATCCTGCCATGGAAAAGACGAGACTGTGCTGCTTAGGTAGTCATCGCTTGCTAAAATAATTATTTTGATTTATAAATGAGATTCAAAGGAATCCAGCTATGACTTCAGTGACTTTATTTAAAAGCATGAAAACGGCTCTTCTGAGAATGCCATTTTATTTTGTGTTTGTACACTGCTGAGCATGGTGAACGCTGATCAACAGCCGGGCCCCTGGGCCCAATCTCAGCACTACTAGAAGTAATTCGGAAAAACAGAAATGAATTGCAGCTCCTCGCCCCAGGCATCCTTCTTCTTGCTCTATAAAATGTTGGTCCAACATAACCCCACCACTTCATACAAGTGTTGTTTGTAAGCAAGTGGTTCCTCACCCTTCTCCGTCACCGCACACAAAGCTGCGCCTTTCAGTATAATCTGTAGATCACCAGCTGTGGACTATTTCATAAGCTGGAAATACTTTTTGGTGATAAGTGAAGAACATCTTTGCTTCATACCTTGAAGCCAAACTATATTAATTCTTATCCTATACCAGTTCCTCTACACAGCCTCTTTCACACTGTGACATTAACACAGGCAAGACTACAATATCGACTCACAGTGATAGCAGAGCATCCAGCTCAGGAACAGGGCTCTGAGGCTGGATGTGATGCAGAGAGGGATGCAGCCTCAGGGCTGTCTCATTGACCTCCCTAGAGAGTGTTCTATTTCAATGGGACTTGTCTTGGGATTAATTTCCACAGTAATAATGAAATGGATCTTCTGCTTTTGAGACCCTTTGGCTTGATGAGGCTGAGATGAAGCTGGGAGCTTTGCTGGGGTGAGGGGGCCCTGCAATGTGTGGTTAGTCCGAGGCTGGGTATAGAATGCAAATTGTGTGAGGGAGGATATTTACTACTTAAGCTATTATGCTTGCTCTCAGATAATTTTGAAAGTCTGTCTTCTACTTTTACTTCAAAAATCTGAGTCTTTCATTAAAGATTCTGCAGGGCTGTTCTTTATAATGAATGACAAGCAAAAATATTAACATTCTTTTTTTCCTTCCTGCTTTTACCCCCCTGCTGTAAAAACAGCAACATTTTGAGCCGGCTGTGCTCTCTCTTCTGTCAGTGGGAGACACATTTCAAGTGCATGAGATAAGAGTGGTGAGGGAAGTACGGGTCACAGCAATTGCTCTCCTCATGCCAGCTCTGTCCTGCAGGGGATCAGGAGCAGGAAGGCCAGCAGTGTGTTTATTTTCAGATTGCACCAATTTTAAATGAGTCCTAAACATGCCCATCTAAAGCTGCTAAAGGGGCTTGGTGAGGCCTTAATTGCATTTGTATCAGTGAGAGTCTGAAATGTCGTCTTGACACTGACAAAAGGAGTTAAACTTGACTGAATGAAAGGGATGGGTCCACGCCTAAAACCTGTGGTAGGGATGTGTGGAGATGGTTGTTTCTATATTGAGTGGCTGAGAAGCAGAGTCCTCACTCTTTTTGCCCAGGAGGAAGTCCTTGGGAACTTCTATGACTTTACAAATGCTTTCAGACCTGTGCAATACGTAGCTCAGGCTGATAGCAAAATCCTGTGATGTGCCTTTCCCTTGGGCTACTCCTAGCTGCTTGGGCTACTCCTAGCTGAGCTCAATAAAATGCTCCTACAGCCAAAGGCCCAAGCTGCTGTAACTGCCTTTCCTTAAAGTGAAGGACTCCTTTCTGCAATAATTCCATGGAATTTGTTAGGTTTGGTAAAAATGGATAAGAATGTATTATCGATAATGTGCTCTCACCAATGCGGGCCACAAAAGTTTGTTCTCCGGTCCAGGGTTGGCAAACTTTAATAATGTCATTTACTAGCCAAGCCTCCCTCACAGCACAAGATGGGCTCCCAGTTTCCTGGGCTCCTGGCTTCATCAGGAGTGCAGTGAAGTCCTATGTGCTTTGTCATGATTGCAAATGGCCTTTTTCTTCTTTTTTTAAAAAATCTAATTTTTGTCCTGTTTTTAGACAGTTTCATTCTATAAAAACAAACACACCTCATGTTAAAAAACCTCAGTAATTGAGTGATTCAAAATCAACCAAGAATAGTATTGAAAGCCCCTTAAGCCTGTGTTTGTACCAATTTCTAAAAGACTGTCACCAACTGCATTGGGAATGACGAGCTTTTCCAGAAGATTAAGATGTTTTTGGAAACAGATACACCAGCTGGCAAACTAATTTCAGTATTTGCCCAGTCATTATATTTGTTAATAAAATTGAATTGGGAAGGAGAAGATGCCAAAAAAGGGGAAACATTACAAATAGACTTCAAGCAGAAAGAAACCCAAACGTGTTTCATTTTGGAGTTGGTCCCTCAGTTCTGGTGAGCTGTGCCTCCTTCTCAGATGCTTTTAATGGCATTATTATCCCCCAGAGAACCAGTCATGCTTGGAAAGCCCATCTGTTCTAAAATCACACAACCATCCTATAGAAACATGCAGATGGGGAATTTTTTTTCCCCCTCAATACCAGAAGATCTGCTGTTCTGCCACAGCAGCTACTGCTCAGTACCCATGGTCTGCTGTTGAGTCGAGGAGACACCTGGCTTTTCTAGTCTGACACTAAGTGTTGCAAACAGTGGCTCTGGACTGCCCCCACCAAACCCCGAAGGCTCATGCTGTGGTTTTGAGTGAGGTTTGCTTCTTTTTTAATAAAGAACTCAAAGACATTTATGAATCAGAACTCAAGCTGCTGTTTGAGGCTCAAATTAATTGATTTTTCCTGTCTGTGGCTTTATTAGAGGCTTATTCTCTGCCCTGAAGAAATATTTTCTTCTATTTTTCTTCATTCTTAAAGACTCTCCAAGCCTCAAGAGAACAGATGGGAATATCTCAGTCTCTGACTTTCCAGCTGGCTGATTTTGCATTCCTAGAAGTTTGTCCACGTTCAGGAAATCATTTCTTTGACACGTGTTCCCAGAGGTAAAACCTGCCTTTGTCATCCTTGCCAAGCAGAGGGCCTGCCTGGGCAGAGGGAGAGATACAGGCATTCACTTACTGTCTTGCGGTGCTGCTGTAAGTGTCAGGGCTCTGTGCTGGCACTTCTGTGTGTCAGAACTCAGATTTCACAGACTCTCCAAAAGATTTCCGGGTTTCATCCCTGCATGGCCTGACAGCAAGCAGCTGCAGCCCTTGGACCCAGGGTGCCTTCTGTCCCCATATCCAAGGCACAGCTCTGAGGGTAGCACACTTGTGCTTGTGTGTTCTGGCGTCACTGTTTTTTCTAAAACCTATATGAAGCCAGTATGTCCCTCAGAAATGCCGTTACTCCTGACATGAAAACAAATGCTATTCTGCTGCTGTGGAAAGCCAAGATTGATCTTTTTAAGAGACCTGTCTGCCAATAGCATCTTAATACCCTGAAGAGGTCACCAGGACTGAAATGATGGAAATTCTCACTTTTAAATGCATGATTTTTTTTCCCCCAGTGTTAAGCAAAAATGTTTCAAGTGAGCCTTGTAAATTTTTGCCACCCTGAGGCAATCAGTTCCTTTAAATGGTATTTCTTATTTTAAAATACCATAAAATAAGTGCATAGGGAGGTATACAGTCCACCCACTACTGATGTATGCCTTTATTGTATAGGCATATGTTATATACCCTTCTACATGTCTGCCAACTGCTCAGCTTAAAAGGTTCTTGGGCTTTCCTTTCTAAATCAAATTTTATGCAGATACTTATAACAGCCCAGTGGGATATGCAAATAGAAGGATTTTGCCAATTAACTTATAGCAAAGCAGAACATCAAAACTTGAGACAAAAAGATGCATTTCTGAGTCTTCCTTTTAACATTCAAAACTTTCCAGCTTCCAGAATGGAAACACATCACTGAATGGAAGGGCCCCAAGAATTTGGTTCACTTAGAATATGACAAACCTCACTACTTAGAATCCCAGTGCCAATGTAACCTGTTTTCTACAGGCATAGGATGCTAAGTAAAGAATACACCTACTCAAGCAGTGATGTGTTCCTCACCAAGTAAGATAAGGACTTCACCATCCCCATGTTATGATGTGCTGAGGTGAGCATCTGCAACCATCAGTCCAGTGCGGTCAGAATGAGCCTGGGCAGAACCATGCAGGCACTGTTGCAGCTAAAAGCAGTCTGGAGATCACTGGCCGTGATGCCATGAGTGTTGTGAACCCCTTCAGCCAGTCAGTTGGCCTCAATTGTGCCTGGACCCTTCAGCCCTGGTGCCAGGCTGCTAGAGAGGAGCAGGATGTAACAGAGAACAACAGCTGAAAGTAGACCTAGGGGAAGAGCTATGGCACTTAGAAACAAACATCAACAATGATAGGATTAGTTAAGAGAGCAAGGTCACACCTGCAGTTTGGAAGCAGTTCAAGTAGGGGATTCTGCTGAAAGCTAGTGGCAAGTTACAGTCCAAAGCTGTGATTTAGTGCCCATATTTATCGTCTTTAATAAAATCAAATTGTCTGTGGAGCTGAGAGCCCCAGACTTGGAGATCTGAGAAGAGCTCAGCGCTCCCTGTGGTTTTTGTACTTTAACTCACAGATATATCTTTCACGCTAAGAAGGTTGCTGTATTATTTGCATTCTAGTAATGCTGTAAGCCTGTATGAAGCTGAGAAGATTGTTAGATGCTGTATGCACTTCTAGCAAGTTTTGTAGAGCTGCAGCAGCAATGTGAGCAGTTTAACACCCTGGCAGAGGGCAGGCTGGCTGTGTGGTGGGTGTGGAAACACATCCTATAACCAAAGGGCCTTGAGGTCAGATAAGTGGAGGCTTGGAGACAGATGTATGGTTACCCGTGGTTTGAGGGAGATGAAATTTTGTCCAAAGCCAGAAACTAGGACTGGAAATCCTTCCTTCCCCATTGTGTTTCATGATTATTGAACACTTTCTAGTTCCCCAGTTCTGCCAGAAGTAGGTAGCTTTGGTCTTATGCCACTTCTGTAGAAATCAGGTCTGCCACTCCAGGCTGCAGATTGCCTATAAGAAAAAGTCCAGCTGGTACCGAACAGGGTGTGAGGCGGGCATGGAAAAATGCAGCGATGACTGTGGTTGGTTTCATACTAGTCATGAGACTTCTCATCATAAATCCCCCTGGAAACATTACAGAGAGCAGCCATGAAGCACATGAGAAGTGTTAATTGCTTTGTGTTGTCCTGTACATGGTGCAATTAATACATGTCATCATCTATAATGTACTTGGTGAAACAGGGTGAGAGCTGTCAGATGAGAATCTGAGGGAAGTGTTTTTTCACCGCTTTCCCTCTCTCCTTGTTTTAATTCCTCTCCTTAGCAGAGGAAACCAACTCAGCCAAAACCCCACCAAGAATCAACAGATGAGGGATTTACCAATGAATTGAAAAAGCAATTGAGCAATTTAAGTCATGTGGCGGAGTTATCACTTAAATTTACTTGTTACTTTGAGAGCTCTGCCTGCTGGGTCATAAACACATTGCACTGGCAAATTATATCAATGTTACAAAGCAGAGAATTGGGCATAGGCCCTACACAAACAGTTTTTCCTCAGTGCTGAGGGACTTGTCTAGGTCTAGAGTGCATTGTGCAGGGCACAGAAATGCTTTTCTCTTTCCAGCCCATGCTGCACCCAGCTGAAGCTGGTACAGGCTTCTACCAAGTTCAACCATGATGATTAGGCTCTAGATGTCAAAAATATTTTATGCATAAATTTCAAACTTTAGCTCGGGGGGAAAAAAGTAGATCCAGGCTGGCAGTACTCCAGCTCTGGAGCTCACATACTTTGCTTTCATGTAGAAGATGAAAGGTAATTGTTTATTTCTTCAGAGGTTTTGGATTTTGGGAGTGTGTTTCTCCATTGCCCTTTATAGTTCTGTTGCACTACAAAGAAAGGTGGTCAAGATGGTCTATTAGGTCAAGATGGTCTATTAGGTCAAGATGGTCTATTAGGTCAAGATGGTCTATTAGGTCAAGATGGTCTATTAGGTCAAGATGGTCTATTAGGTCAAGATGGTCTATTAGGTCAAGATGGTCTATTAGGTCAAGATGGTCTATTAGGTCAGTATGTCCCATGTAACACGCTCTTTCTACTTCTATGTATGCATTCATTTGAGTTATTAGTGGAAAATGTGGATTCCTCAAGTGGGGGGAGCCCTGTTTTTTGTTTGTTTCCTTTACAGCAGAGATCTTTTAAAATCACTGGCTCAAGGAACGTGATTGTCTGCAGCAATATTGTACTTGTCAACAAAAAGGCAACGGATACTTTGTCATTTACAAGTTTGATTTTGTTAATTTATAAACCTGATGGTATGTGCAGTTGCATTTTTAGTGTATTTATCTATAGGCATCACAGTTTAGCCCACAAAGACTGGGCTGTTTGCCACCAGTGCGTCTTGTGCAAAACATTTTTCAGTAGCAGTCAACTTATCCCCATTCTGTATGCCCAGACGTCCTGCGGTAATGGATTCCATTTATTACCAGTCATATGCCTGAACACTTTTTTTTTTTAACCTGCACTGTCCATCCTCACAGTAGAAGAAATGATAGCTTATTCATTAAACCCTCAATATGAGCTATCAGTACATTGTATCAGTGGTTTCAAATACCTTAGTTTCCAGCTGTAAATAGATATCTTTCCAAGTGGGACCTGATCAGAAGTGGTTTTCTCCTCCTTTTACTGCCAATTTAGGTGGCTTTTTGCTTGCTTGCGCTGTGCTGCAACAGCCATCTTTTCCTTCCTTGGTCATTGCTTATCATCAATCTATTTTATTTAAAATTAATAATTTTCAGTAAACTTGATAAGTTCAAGATGTGTTTGCCTGGTTTGTGTCACCACAATATCTGAGCATCTCCCCAAGGTCGAAAGACTTCATCTGCACGATATTCCAGTGCAGTGGAAAACTGAACCCCAGTTTCATAATTTCTTCATCTGGAAAGCTAGGAGTCTTGGGTTCATTTCCAATATTCTGTCTGGTTATAAGCCATACTGCTTTTATTGTTGTAATTGTTATTTTTTAAATGGACATTAAGCAAGGCCTTTCTGTTGTTGAATAAATCAGAGCATGTAACCATGGTGTCTTTCTAAGCTCAGCCTCATGAGGGTACTCATTTCTTGAGAGAAAGGATATGACAGCCCTTTCAGCTCCCTGGAAAACTCCTGTATGAATTAGCTTTTCTAAGGAAGAGCTAGAAATTCTTGTGTCGTGGGTAGTCAAAAGAATGAATAAAAGCCTGGAAACCATTTAGAAAGAGAGAGCCACACGTAGCCTACCTGGCCTTTAACGGCTTTTTCTCTTTGATTCTATCGCTGGCTGTTTGGCCCTTCTGTCACTCACCAAGCTTCTCTCATAGTCTTTCCTTTTGTGTAGTGCTGATCAAGAGAGATTATTCCTAGTGAGATAAGAATTATTCTGACAGTCTCATTACTGTCAAGTGAAAATTAGAGCAGTCCTGCAATGGCAAGTCTTAGCCTGGAGTATCTATTAATTGATGCCCAGATGGAAAGGCATCCTCCATGGACTGCAACAGACTCATTCATTTTGGATAAAACAACTTAGCCAAAGTAATTACATGACTAGGAACTAGACACGACCCTCTGAGAATGAGATGATCTGCTCTGCTCACACACGTTTTTTGCTTGCAAAGAAACTTAAAGGACAAAGGCAGCAGGGATAAGTTTGGCATTTATAGAAATAGCTTTTAGAAAGAGATTCCCAATTTTATTTTTAATGCACAACGCGTATAGCTATCAAATGGTTTATGGAAATACAATATGTATGAGAAATCTATTTTAAAGAGGTCTTACAGGCAAATAATTTATAGAGGCAAAAAAAGTATTTTGGACCATCTTTCACCTTCCATTTCCTCCCCTCTTTGCTTTCTTTGGAAAGGTAACAGTAGCTGCATTGTTCCTGCTTTTGGTGAAATTATTAATAAGATAAATGGCGCTTTAAATATTATGAGTGCTGAGCACATGACAGGCTGTTGAGTAACTAGTTCACTTTGAAGGAGCACTGTGTTGTAGATAATATTTGTATCCTTACTTTTAGCTCAAATAGATTAACTCCCTTCAGCTTCTCAGTATATTTGGTAGAAGTGTTTAGAAAGGTTACGGAGAACTAAGATTGGTGACTTTCATGCTTCAGCTGAACCTTATTCTGTCTGGATTATTTCAACAGCCCATTTACAGGGAAGTTTGTATTACCTGGAAGACTTCATTTTCTGGCTTTTCCATACCAAGGTCCTTCCCTTTTCCATTCATACCACTGAGCAATCCAGAGAATGCTGATAGATCTGAATTACCATTATTGTTATCCACTTTTGTCATATTGACAAAATCCATACAGTGTTTCTTTGGCATTTTAAGTGTATTTAGGAGTTTATCTATGCTATGTGACCCTGACTAGTTTTAATGACTTTGGGAATAGGTGTTTAATTCAGCAGACCTCGTTGTCCGAACCAGCCTCTGTGCATGCTGTGGGCTCTGGCTGGTTGTGTACCTTGTCCTTTCGTTTCCTTTTCCTATTCTGAATTTTGCTGCTGTCAAAAGTGACAAATATGACAAAATGGTGACACTTTCAATTTATCAGTTCCTCTGCCCTCAGGCAGGACACAATGTATCTTTTGGGAAAATTGGAGCTTTAGGAATCCAGAACAAAGTGAAAGGGGATTGAATTATAGATGAAAGACTATCTGACTTGTTCACAAATCCTAAATCCAAGGCTGTGAACGATAAAATTAGCAGCCTGTGTCTCATGAGAGCTGCCCTTGTGCCTCCTAGTTCATGCTGGTACCTCATCCTACATTCATAACCTTCTGTCAAGACATCCTTTCCTGGACTGATTTGGTAAACTCATCCCCTGAACTCTTTCCATAATATCTTCCCTGATCCAACCTGCAATTTACAGGTTTCTGCATTGCAGCATTATTTGTATCAGTCCTCAGCTTTGCTTCCATTTTTCAGAAGGGCAAAACTTACAGTCTGGGAACTGTGTAATAGATTAACAAACGCTGGAAGCAAAAAGACCGCAGACCAAAGTCAGCAGTGACTGTTGGAGCCAAAGGAGCCTCTTTGGAACAGAGGTGGTGCAGGCTGGGGTGTGGTGAAACTCGAGGAAGTCTTTGTGGTGCTTATGGAGACTATATGCCCTCGTGGTCTTCCCTGTGTATTCGTCCCTGAGTCTGTCCCCATGAAATTGCAAACGCAAAAAAAAAAAAAAAAAAAAAAGACTATTAAAACTTGCTGTACATGCATTAAAACCAAATCACACTATCCCATCAGGATAGTAACTGACAGACTCAGAGTGCATGAAATCGCTGCAAAGCTGAGAGCAAAGGAAGAAGTGATGAAAATATCAGCCTCCAACCTGTGTGCTAGCAATGCATTCTGAGCCATAAATACCAATTACTGAGCCACCAGCTGCAAGTCAGCCTTATGGTTCAGGGCTGAAACATCCTCTATCCCCTCCTTTACTGATTTCTTTAAAAAGTTATTATTTTAGTAAAAAGATAAGAGCCCTGAAGAGGTCAGGCAGTTGGATTAGATGATCTCTGAGGGTTCCTTGCAACTGAACTATGAGGTCTGCTCTGAAAGTAATGCCTCCTATTTTGTTTTGCTGGTCCATGATGTCAGAGGTGGATGTTGGTAGGATGGCAGTAGAGGATGAACCTTCCTACCAATATTCCATTAAATTTTGTAATATTCCATTACATTTTGTTGCCGTTTGACAGATACCTCAAAATCTCTGCAAAAGTAGCAGTTAAAAGGATGTCCTTGCTACCTAGTTGGGCAGCACATAGTCTCAGCCTAGCACAGTATTCTCATTATGAAGCTAGTGCTTGTCAGTCTTACACAAAGTTCTTTGGAGGTTAGGATGGTGCAAATGTGAGCAATTAAAAAATGAGTATAAAGGAGAAAGTGAAAAATGTTTCACTTCTACCCTCTTCTCTATAAATAGCTGCTTGATTGTGCAGCTTGCGTTTACACACCCAGAATTTGAATTCAAATATTCAATTGAGCTCCAAAATTGTTGGTAGCTGTTGTTTCCAGGACATACAGCATGTAGCGATGGGGTTAATTCAACGTGCTCTAAGCATTATGCACTGTATACTCAATGTGCTTTGAATTTGAATCCCATCAAGATATGGTCAGCAAATAAGGTTTATTGCCAGGCTAATAAACTGTCCCTCTCAGCCACTGATTAAAAAACCTTCATTACCTCAGCTCCTTCCGCGTCCTCTGTGGTTTTGTTTATCCTGATATCAAGACAGTGTCTGCATTTTTATAGCATTGCTTATTGCTTGTGTAACTCTTATTACCTTCCTCCAAAAATCATTAGTAACCAGGGAGTTTGCTCACCCTCTCCATTTTGTTTTGCCCAGTTTGACACTGATGCAATGCGTGACAACTTGCATTGTCATGTTTGCATCCTTTAGGAAAGAGAAGGCCTCAGGCCGTGGATGGCTTTCCTTCAGGTCTTGACTCTCTTATGCTGCCTTGTTAGTCAACAGGGGGTTTCCATCCTGGGATGTTTTCCCTTGGCTTTCTGGTTTATGTAGGTATGGCCCAGGAACCCACACGACTGAACTGAATCCAAATGGGTCTTTGTATGACCTATGTGACGCAGTTAGGCTAGATCCAAGTGCTGATGAGTAATCACTTCTAATCCTTCTTTTCAAGTATGAAGAGCTGCTGTTTGACCACCTGAATGTTCCTGCTTTGGCTTCCTTTTCAAGTCTTGTCTACTGATGGTTATCTGGGGTTTGAGTTCCACAAGCTTTCCAGAATGGTCTGTTGAGCTCATGACATCCAAACTGAGCCATAATGCTCTAAAGTTTAAAGCAGAACCTTGAGGTCTGGTTCCTAAAGAGATGTAGAGCTACACTCCGTCTTCTGACAAATTTGGTGAGATGGATAATATTTGCAAACCTAGTAGGCTGAAGTTTTAGTGTGTAGAGAGCTCACTGCTTGCATTATCATTAGTGAAAAGGAGGAAGTTTGGTTTCCTTTGCAGAAAAAAATTCTGCAAGTCCAGGTATGCCCTGTTTATTTTGGCAAACAAGTACAGTTCATCTGCAGGAGTCTTATATTAAGAATTGACATTTCTTGGAAATCAGTGTTAACTCCCAAGAATCTCTCAATTTGTTCCACCATTCAGGTCTGAGAAGTTTTACCAGGAAAAAAAGTTATGCATCATGGGCAGTGTGTGTGTCCCTGAGGTCTGGTCTTTGCTCCCAGTTCTCACATCTTGCTGGAATTCCTGGTGTGAGATGTTGCACAGGTAAATCTGTAGTAGTGAAAATCTAAAGACTGCTCTTTGCTGAAGCAAGGTCCCATCATTAGGGGTGGGTTGCAGAACAGAACACTTGGGACTAAGCTGGATGCTATCACCTATGAGGAGAGCCTCTTTCAGCTATGCTAGGTATGTGGGACAGTAGGACTGCTAGCTCAAGTATTACTCCAAGATACTCTTGTGTCTTTCCCAAACTGAAGGTAAAATCAGGCATTAATGCAAAATGTTTCTGCAAGCCTTATTGCAACAATGGGACTTTACTACGGATGATTAAGTAAAACATCTTATGGGGTGCAGTGTGCTTAAGCTGTTCTCAGGAGGAGACATGGTCCATTGTGCTTTGTGAAAGCTGAAAACTTAAAATATTTTATTATTCTCTGCAATATGGAGCATTTAAACTATCTCATTTTCCCCTATAATCTTTGCTCTGCTGACTTAATAAAATATTTGTAACAAACAGGAAGTGTGGATGAATTGAATATTTAGGAATTGCTGTCCTAGTGATCATAAAAATAAAGAAATACGTATAAAGCAGCTCATAATGCAAAACTGCATGTTTTCTCGCCAGCCATCATCTGCATCTTTTCACTCTGTATGCCTGTGGGCTTGAAGGATGCAGATTTTGATTCCTGATCAAAGTGGTAATGGATGGAGATGACAAGGCTCATCAGCCCAGTGCTGCTGACTATCAGCAGCACTTTTTCTTCAGTTAGTCCCTGACTTACTGCCTGGCAGGAGGAAGATAATAGGCTCTGTTGGCTTCAGCATTGGCCAGGGTGGCTCTTTACTCTTCTCCTCTGTTGAAAAGTCTTGGTGGTTGGGTGATTGCATGAAGCTAAAACATTGGAGGATCCTAAAAGCTTGACTCCTGCCCCATGTCACATCAGGCACCAGATAGATGGGATGAGCAGGATGGGTTTGTTTTTCAAGAAGCAGATGAGAAATAGAGACTTGAGCTAATTTCCTTTTGTTTCCATGCATTTAGACGTACTGTTTATTTGTAACCCAGTTTCTTTTCTAAAGTATCTAAGCCTCATTTCCCCATCTTGGCAATCTCAGCACTTCTACTTATTTACTCTGTCGGGGTCTTATGAACATTAGCATTGATAATGCTCTGTGTGATTCATTGATTGTGGATGTGTATTTTTGTATCAAATACCACTAGGTTGGACCTTTTCTTAAATAATGTTTCTCAGTGTATGAGCAGTGGTGATGGGGCTTCACACAAACACAATTTCCATCTATAGATCATCTGCCAGATGCCACAGCGATCCTTAATGTAAAGCTAATGACTTTTTCAAATGAGTTTAAGGAGACTAACAATGAGATGTAACAGAGAAAATTAAGGATGCCATCGTGTTCAGAGGGTAAATGCATGTGGGATGTGTAATAGGATATATAAATGCATTGTTAATCTCAAATTGCACGTTCAGATCCAAACTACAACCCCAAACTTTATTCAAACAGCTAAAAACAAAGAGGGTGTGCTTTCATCCTTCACAGAAATAACGTTCTTGTTTAGATCAGCTGAATATTTATCTTTGGATATTGGTGGGTCATAGTTTTGGTTTCTTTACTTATATGAACTGAAAATATAGTGGTGTTTTCCCATTCTGGATGTGAAAAAGGTTGTTACCTAGAGCTGTTCAGTTATGGGTGTTTTTCCGTATTTGGCTTATTTAGTTAGAGAAAGCAATCCAACTTACATAAGCTTGAGGGCTAGACAGCAGTGTAATTGCTCCCTGTGGGAGATCTTTATGGAGGAGGGGAAAGGGAATTTTAAAACATGCTGTCATGAAAAGTGACACTTTTGTATGGCTGCTCAATCTCCATTGCTACAAGTAGCCAAGTGTTTCTGATGGAATGGTCACAAATGAAAAGTGCTGCAATTTTAATGTCAATGTTAGAAATTAGCTTTGGCACCTTATTCACCTGAATGGATGACTCTCCTCCCTCTAGAAGCTGTTGTTTCTTCTGTTCTGTAACCTAAACTTCAAAGTGTATGTGAAACGGGTACCACCCTTGAACATCCCTTAGGGTGACTTAGGGTAAGGAAAAGCACATAAATTAAGCAGGAAATAATCTCCTCCAGAAACATTTTAGTATGTCTTAAAATTTACTTTTATTGTTCATTTGAAACCACTAAAACTTTAGAAAGCTAAAGAAATAAACCTAAAATACACTGACAAGATGAAACTAGAGGGGATTAAAAATGTTCTTTATTACCCAGGCCCAGTGTTAAGCACAGGATGGCCTACTGCAAAGTGCCAAGTGCACCACATCTTAGGAGGCTTCTTAAGGACTAAAACATCACCTTGACTTAATGTTTTTCCCATTATTTGCAGCAGTCTGGAGTCTTTTTCTATCTTGTATCTCTTAGGATGGCAGCGAAGCCCTGGGACGTCAGTGTAAGATATCAGATAGCTGGATGTGCCCATGTAAATCAGCACAGAAAGCCACATGTGTTTGTGCTGAAGGCATTCACTGAGTGTGAATACTTTGATTTGGAAGAGTGTTGGAGTCAGTTATTAAGGTTGTGTTTTCTTGGTTGTATTTTACTTGGGTTTTCCTTTTAGTGCATGTTATTTAATTGAGTAGCGGGTGAGAATGACCTCTTGATATACTTTTTCTCACCTCTGCTCTAGGCTGACTTTGTTTATTCCATCTGTTAGTTGCAAATTGTTTGACGTAATTTAAAATTAGGTTCAATGCTGTTCAGTTTCTGTTCATTGCATTATGAGCTTTTAAATGTGCAACCTACACGGGACTTATCTTGACAGGGACAGGAATAAAGGAAATTTTAAAGGCATTCAACACTTTCTTAGCAGCTGCTAAAACTGAGTATGGCTTCTGTTCTAAAATCCTCCTGTTTCAAAATAATCCTGGCCCTGCAGATGCTTTCACAGATAAACGGGATGGTCAGAACACCCCTCCGAACTAACATAACAAGTATCAGTTTCCATGTAGTTTTTCGAGCCAGCTAAGCTATTTTTTCTTATTTATTTTTTATCCCCCAATGAAAATGGAAACTTCATTAAAGTGACTTGGAATAGTTTGATCACAGACAATTTCTGGCATGTAGCTAAATCTAAATCTGGAAAGAGGGCCTCTCTTTGCTGCCAATGATGAGGTGTTCGTGTTGGCAGAGGTGGATCATCTAAAAGCAATGGTTTGTTTGGCTCTTGTTGTATGGTGTATGATTTGTTGGTGTACACAGTTTCTATGATGTAAAACACTGTGGTGCGCCAGGTGTTTACCAAGAAAAACCTTCTGTGCACAAGTAACAGTAGAGCTCTCAGTTACCACCTGGCTGCTTGTTCTTGACTGGGGCAGCCCGTGGGACAGAAGCAGGTGCCTCTTTCATAAAATGAGACCAACCAAGCTGTGAAGGCTCTCTGGCCACACGTTTTTTTCCCACAGCAAGGAAATGTAGGGAACATGCAGGGAAATACAATGTGTGTGAGGAACAACAATGCATGCTGATATCGCTGAGGATCAGCTGGGATCAGCTGATGTCAGGGAGTTTAGATAAGCAGCCATACCTTATCTGTGTGCCTTATTCCACAGTAAAACCCAGCAGCATTTACACTTGGCCAGTTTTCGATGCAGTACACAGCCGATAATGTTGCAGGACTGCTCTTTCAAGTGGCAGATGTGAGGTCAGCTTTTACAATCCATGTATGCTTTCACTAAGATGCCCAAGAGTGAACCAGTGCACCCAAGGACAGGTGTGTTCCTCCTGTGGTAGCACAAGGCCAGCAGACTTTGGCTAGGGGGTGATGGCAAAGAGCTGGAGAGGTTTCTGCAGAGTACTTCCTGCTGTATTAATGTATAGTGCAGCCACTAACGTGGGGGATTTAGAAGGGCTGAGACTTAATGCTAATTCCCATTAACTACTTCCTCGGATGAATATTAGTGTATTTACACTCACAAATCTGCCCTCTGAATGAAAGTGTGTGTGTACATATGCACTCACATTCCTCACTCCTTGGATACGAGGGATGCTGCTTGCACAGGCAGATCCTGCCCTGCACATTCTGTGTTGCAAAGAACAAAATTAAGATATTCCAGAAGCATGCAGTGCTGTGGGTGCTCTTTGTTTTAGTGCTTGAGAAAATGCCAAGAACTGGGAGTTGAGCTCTCAGGAACTCCAGCCTTCAGAAACCAAGGAAAGGCTGATTCCCTTCCTCTCCCAGCTGCGCTGTTACTGTCTCACAAGGACCTTTGAGCTTCCTGACACGCCACAGTATCCCCTCTGCCCTGTCAAGGTGACAGCATCATTCCTCCCAACAAATTCACTTCCCTTAAGGCATTCAGAGGATATACAGTTCATTCAAATGTACCAGATTTAAATGTATCTTAATTTATGACTGTGTTCTAATCACCAGAAGATGATGAATATAATTAAAGATAATGAATGGCCCCATTAGTCTTTTTGCTTGCTGTGATAATTCCTTCAGACAGACACTTCCTTTGTCTCTGTGTGGTGTGAAAAGATGCTGAAGAGAGGGAGACTTCTCCTGTTGCAGCTGCTCCTCACTCTGGCATGTAAGAATTGTATTCAATAGCAAGAATGGCAGTGAATATAGAAATTGGACTAGTTTTCTGTGCTGAAAGGTATACAAGTAATTGCTGAAGGTGGAGGTAGTATGATCTGCCCATGTCTATGAAATCTTGTCCTGCATGGAATCTTAGCGCTCCCTCAACCTTCCCACGCATTTTCTCTGCTCTGCCTTTTTAACTTTGGGTTTTACATATCTCACAGAAAACATTGCTGGCAGCTTTCTGATATCCACTATCCCTCCTTCACTTCCATCCTTTTTCAGTCTGGCTCCAGCCTATGCAATCCATTTATTTGACACGTTGATTTTCCACCTCTTGTCTGGTTACTGTGAAGCTTGCATGCTTCAGCAGCATTGCAGATTTCCACTGCTAGGGCTACAGAGAACTGAGCTGGGACCGTGGGAGTGTTCCTGGCAGGTTGTGGTACATGCAGGATGTACACCCTGACATGCCTCTTTCATGACTGTGCGATGAAAGCAAAATGCAAGCTGTGGCGTTTTGTTTAGGTGGTAAGGTGGTAAGCACAAGCATGAAGCTGAAGCTTCTTGTTGGAGGAATCTGAGCACTGAACTGGAAGTTGTCTCCCAGGGTGATGTGGTCTACACATCTCATGATTTTGCTGTTTGTCAAGACCCACATCATTGGTATGAACCTGGAATTGCACTGCTCCAGGAAAGGCCCTGGAAAAAAATTGCAGAAAGGTACATTTGGAGGATGGCAACAGAACCTCAGGACTCCTCACTGAGTGTGGTCTCCAAAGCAGTCAGGTTTTGTTTCTGTCTGGTAGCAGTTTTCCTATCTCACCAAGCAGACAATGGTGAGCTGTCATTTTTGCCTTGTAACACTTTTGTGAGACCACATTGAAGCCCTGAGGGAGTATTTCCACCCTCTGTGTCTTCCCCACAGCATTTTCACTCAGGATGGGCTTCAAGTTTGTCTGGCAGCAAAAGCTGCCACTAAAGGTCTTCCAAAATTTCCCAAATTATTCAGGTTTTCAAGCTTGTCTGACCATCCTGATACATATGAGAGGCAGACCACGCTCCGCATGTCTATGCCTGCCAGGGCTGCCCCTCCTATCTCCGATCAGACTCCTAAAATTCATTTACTGGGCTTGTAGCCCTCTTCCAAAATACAATCATGAGGAAAAAAAAAAAATTGTAGCTCTCAGAGTGTGTCTGAGACCAGAGTATTTCTGCACCAAATGAGAACTACTCCAGGCCAGAGAGCAGGGGATGCTGCTAATCTCTCCTTCTTTTGACACTACCCCTCCTGGGCTGTGCTCGGCAGATATTTATGACTTAAACCTGTCAGCCGTGGTGATCTGATCCTTCAAATCTCTTTCTAGGCCCAGTAGGAAAATTTAATATCACTGGATGAGGGAATGTTCAAACTTGTCAAGCTCAGAGATATCAGATGTGCTGTGAAACCCAGAAATTCAGCAATGTGACTCCCGGCTTTTCATTTTGTAATTTCTTGATACTAATGCATGTGCAAAAAGGTCTGCATAACGATAAAAAAAAATATGCAGGAAATATCTGTTCTTATGCTCCTGCTCAGTCATACACCAAAGTCCTGTTAACATCAAGGGAGCAGAATTTAATATATCTGTCAGAGTGAACCATTTGAGTGTACCACAGCCCTAGAGCTGCTGGGAATGCTTCATCCACTACTCTGAGGATGGCTACAGGTGTGTGAGCCTGGGGAGAAGGTATGAATGGACGGTAGGGAGACGGGAATCAAAAATAAAAAACAGCAGCTTTTAATTAACGGTGGTCTGGGATGCCACCTCCATGGCCACGGAAGATGTCCTCAGTTTGCTTGCTGCAGGGTTTGTTCTGTAGGTGCTGATGTTCCTGAGGTGGAGGGATCTCAACTAACGGTTGAGTTTTCAAAGGATTGGAAGTCTCTGAAATTGTTCTTGCTGAATAATTTCCCTACAAAATAAAGGGAGCTTTTTTCAAGTGGCAAAACATTTTCTATTTTTAAAGAGGGGAAAAAAAAAAAAAGGCCACTTGTGAAGCAATATTTTTTATTTAGAAAATTATCCACGCTTGAAAAAGGAAAGAAAAGCTTTAAAATGAATTAAATAACCTCGAAATGACATTTAAAGCAAGCTAGAAATATGCATTTAACACAGCACATGGGGCTGCAGCAAGCGCTGGGCCTGCCCACGAGCCCCCACCCACACAGCTGGCAGCAGGCACTGGTAGGCACAGCAGCAACAGATTCCCTCTGAAACGGGAGACCAGGCGAGTGCTTCCTCCAGGAGGAACAGCCCAGGGGATCGCCAGGGCTGTTGGCTGCCACTGACTCCAGCTGCAGGCCAGTCCCAACATCCTCCTCCTGCGGGAGGTGCCTACTGTGCTGTGCCCCCTCCCTGGGCCTGCCTGGCTCCTGACAGCTGATTAATGCCTCAGCTGCGGAGTGACAATTCTGTGCTGCACCTTCATCCATCATCCCTGCGCCATTTCCTAGGGGCCTCAGGACCCTGGCAAATTGTCACGTAACCCAGGAGGGGCTGGCTGTTCCTCCAGTTGTCTGTCTGAATAGATGTCCTAGGTTTTTTTCTTTTTTTCTTTTTTCTTTTTTTTTTCCAGAAGTTGCAA
>WBMW01000348.1:36375-183959 GCA_013396635.1 Penelope pileata | reverse complement strand
GGGGGGAAGGAAAGGGCTGGAAAACAGCTTGGAAAAAACAGCTTACCTTCCATAGGAAAAGGGGATCTGTGTAATTCAGGAAGGTGGAGAATTCACTTTTAAAACTTACCCTATTTACGTGCTGCCTGATTTGCCCCTCTGTGTCAGGGATGATCAGTGCTGAGGTCTGACATCTGTTGGATATTGCTTTAACACCAACAGGAGCTCCCCTGATACCTTCTGTTGCAATGTCACATTGCAACTTCACATGGAACTGCTTTTCTTGCCTAATGAAAAAGCCAGAAGAAATCAAATTGAGAGACATTTATCTTTCTGCCTTTCAGGCAGGGGTGTGCAGCTGCCAGTTGGGCTACATTTGTTCTGAACCAGTGAGGGCTGCTTGAAGGAGGGGAGAAGAACAGTGACAAGGGGCCCTGTGCCTGCTCTGAGTGAGAGCTGTCCCAGGTGACAGTTCCCCAGGGCTGGGGAGGCAGAGGTGATTCACTCTCAGTGCGAGTGCCTTGCACAGACCTTTTCTCCCTTGCTAACAGGATCAGCATGAACCTGTGCTGCTTATTAGCACAGAGCCTGGGGAGCAGCCCCCTACCTTCTCCCACCAGTGAGGAGCTGCTCCTGCTCGCCTGCACTTACCTGGCAGCCCGCTGGCGCCCTCGGCATGTGGCTGAGGCCAAGGAACCCAGAGCCATAGGTCTCTGCAGAGGGAATACAATCCCTTTCCAATATCTCATAAATAATTAAACTTTCTCTGATCTTTAGGCTGCTACCATCAGAGCAGCTCTCATACACATGGCTCAGTTTGTTAAGGGGTAAGCAGTGTACTTGCAGACGGGTGGGGGCTGTGGTTCTCCTGATGGGCACATCCTCAGTGTGCGCAGAAGCAGGGCTCAGATTTTTCAGATGATTTTTAAAACTACTTATGGGACTCTGAAGTTGATTTGGAAACTAGCAGGCGTTCTGGCACCCTCTCCTTTTTGTGCCTGTGGACCTGGAATAGGTCAGCAGCAAGGCATGAAATAAGTAAATGGAGTGTTTATGATCTTTGTCAAGCTGTCCTGTGGTGGGCTGGGTCATGGACAGATGGGCAGGCCAGCCTGTGTGAGGCACCAGCTGGGGGTTGCCTGGCTGTGTGGGAGGGCTTTCAGACCTGGGATTTGCCCAGGATTATTGCTGAAAGAACAGGAGAAACAGTTTCTGATGTTGTGAGATTCAGCTAAAGGCACATTAGCTGTCTCTTTGTGGGAGTGTTTGGAAAGGAGCTGTTCAGTTTGGCTGTGGTGGGCTCACCTGCAGGCATTTCCAGCCAAATTCCAGCTGTCAATGGAAGCTTTGCCTTCCACCATGGCTTGTTTACTTGAATTCTATGCTGTTAACCCTGAACTGAGCCAATGCAGACCCATGGTATCTCCAGGACCTGCTGGTGCTTTGCTCCCTAGGCAGGGGCTTGACATCAGCTGGAAGAGCTCCCATCCTCCCCTTGGGAGGCTGCACCAAGCCTCTGGTCTGTGACAGTGCTAGGAAACCCTGGGGAGAGCTGCATCTCAGGGGAACTCAGGGCCTAGAAATGAGAGGGCAGAGCAGATTGCTTTCTCTTTGCCAGCAATGAGTGTTAAATGTGGAAAAATGGAAGTGGCAGTGGTATTTCCCAGCGTCTTCTCTCCACTCTGAAATACTAATGCGGAGCACGGAAGAAAGCTTGCAGGAGAGAAAGGGAACCCATCTCCACCTCCAGGTCCTGCCTTGGTGTTATTCAGCTAGGGGACTGCCACCGGGGGGAGGTGAACTATGAATACACAATAAAAAAAAAAAAATAAAAATCAAGCATATTCTCCAGGATGGCCTGCATAACCAGTCAGGTTTCTTGGCGAAGCTTACACCTTGATCTGCCTCTATCCGGGAACCCCTGCAGAGGGGAACATGCCCTAAAGACAGTGCACAGAGTAAATGGAAAAATGCTGATTCTGAGTGATACCCTCAGTGTGCATGCACTGAGCACTTTTTTTTTTTTTTTAACCTTCAGTCATCTTCCCTGCACTGCCTGTCTGCTGCATCTCAGAGTCCTGCAGCTCCAACAGACAGGACCAGGCTGAGTGTAAGAGACTGTTTTGGAATCTTTTGTCTCAAAGTTTGCTGTGAGAACTCTCTTGTGTCAAAGTCTGCCCACCTGCCCGAAGGCTTGCAGACCAGGGACAATGAGAGACAAGCAGCCGCTAAACGGCCATCGAGCAGCCTTTCAGACCGGTGCCTTGAGGGAGGCAACCACCGAGGGGAACGGGCAAGCCCGGGCTTGCACCGTCCATGCCCGTTCGTGTGATACGTGACATACCTGGGTGCCCAGGAATGTCATGCTGGCCGAAAAGGAGGATAAAAAGACCTCCTCCAACGGGGGAAAGGCTAGGAGCTGTCGAGGAGCTGCCTGCTTGCTGCCTACCTGCTGCTGTCTGACTGATGTCTGACGGATGCCTGGCTGGACCTGCTTGATACCTGCTGATGCTTGAGACATGAGGTCCTGCTGCCCTGCTACCTGATGCCTGCTTGTTGCTCCTGCTTCCTGCCTGATGGCCTGATGCCTGACGATGCCTGACGTCTGCTGCCTGAAGCCTGCTCCTGCTTGCTGCCTGAGACCTGACGGCCTGATGCCTGCTTGCTGCTGCTCCTCCTGCACCCTTGCACCCTCGCTCCCACACGGTCCTGAAGACATTCCTGCTCTGATAGAACGGCGTGGGATCCATGGTGGTGACTGTCCCCGCTTTCTATCTGTAACCCTTGCTCTTACTTCCTATCTTTTACTATCGCCTGCTTCCCCATCCCCGTCTCCCTCGCTGGCCAGAATTCCTATTAAACTGGTCAGACAACATTTGACCTCGTTTGCGTCTTAATCTCACTCCGGGTATGTTACAGAATCTCCCCTCACTCCGATAATCGGAGCGGGACACTGAGCCAAGTTGTTTCCAGAGTGTGGATTTTCTGGTGTCAGACTGCTGCTGAGTGTGAGCTCCCAAGCTGGCTGTTATGTTTCTAGGCTGAGAAAATGCCTCTCATTGCACCAGCCTACAACTCCCAGCCAAGGGGAGCCCTGGGTGTGATCCCACCACTGCTTCCTGTTGTTCTGAGTCATCCTGTTCATTGTGGGCAGCACATCCAAAAACAAATGCTGGGTGGGAAAGTTTCCCTACCAGGACATCAGCTTGAGGAAATCCCATCTTCTCAGGAGGCAGACTTGCTTTGGGGCAGCTCCACTATGTTCCTGGCATTTCATTAGCAGAAATGTCAACAAAGCTGCAGGTAACAGCTGGAGAAGACAGAAATAATTCAAATTTTTCATTAAAGAAAAAGAGAAAAAAAAAGAACTTTTGTCCTTTTCTCAGCTACTGCCCTACATACTCTTTTTGCTTTAATAACAAGGGTGACATTTTGAGGCCTTTGGAACTCTTCCAGTCTCTGTCTTCCTTCTATACTTCAGCTATATTCTGGAAATAATGGAGCCAGCTGCAGCTCAGAGAGATGTCACCTGTGTGCCAGAGCCAAGCCAGGGTAATCTCTTGTTGATTGGGACCGGTGTTTTCTTCCTCAACTTAGAAACAAATCTGTGAACATAAACATACATAGTAGGTTATTGGGATACCTTGACTTCATTTTAAGAGGATACAGAAGCATCCTCCTCCCTGATGGCCAATCTTTTTTGTGTATGTTAGTATGGGATTTCCTGGAACCCTACTATTCTGCTCCTGGAGCCAGTGGGGAAATGAACAAACATCCCTCATGTGCAGGGCAGGGAGAGCAGTGCCGAGTGCTCTGAGAAATCCCTCTTCCTCTGCAAGAAAGCTCACTCATATCTTGAGTTTCTTTGGTCAGACATGGAGCTGACAAACATTGTTGCTGTGTTTGTTGTTGCTGTCATTTCTGTTTGTGTTTTAAATTTGGAGGGCAAACTTGATTTAAGTCAACTGCAGTCACAAGTAATCAAAACTAATGAGCTGGTTCCTATCTGTATTAAAGTAGGTAAATAGTTCAATAATTTTCAAAAATCTTTGCCAATAAGTCACTTTCCATTTCTCCATCTGGGGATGGTATTGCAGATCTAAACAAAATGCATCAGAGCACTGAATGGGGACTCACATGGGAGTGGGCACCATCTGGAGGCACAGTTGCTCTTGCAGCCAGAAGAGGCAGGAGGATGCTCTTGGAGGGGAGAGGTATGCAAGTGAGCTGTGGGAAGCTTTTACAGAAGCAAGGTGGAGACAGCTTCTTAGTGCTTCCATTTTGTGAGCAACCCTTTGCTCTCCGTGCTTGTCTTATTGCAGAACCAGGTCATGACAATGCTCCCTGTATGTGTGCATGTGCCAGGCACGCTGGCAGGAAGTGACTGTGCTCCCCACATCCATGAGCCAAGCGTGTGGGCCTCTCTTGCTGTACAGACAACCTGCAGGGCAAACCTCACAGCCTTTACCCTCAGCTGTGGGCACTCCTTCTGCTTGACTTCTGAAGGCTTGCTGGCAGCAGGGACAGGCAGCTGGCGATGGGAACCTGCCCGTTGTCTGAAGGCACTTTCATATCCATTTGCCATCCCTAACTGGTTTTCATCTGTTTGAATGCAACTGTCATTGTTTTGGCTTCCATGTGCTTGTTTACTAGCACTGCTGCTGAAAGATAATGAGGTGGGAGCATTGCTACATGGAGAGCTTTGGTGGAAAAATACTGTACTTAAATAAGGAGCTGAGAGCTTATCACCACTTAGAAAATACTTGAGGGAGTGACAGCTTATGCTGTTCTGTCATTAAAACAAAAGCTCTATTTCAAAAGCGTTTTCCCCCAAAGATATTATGTGGATATTACCAGTCTAACATGGCATGGAACAGAGTTGCTGCCACAGAGAGGGGTGGGGGCAGATGACAGAAGTACAGATGTCAGTGGGATGTGTTCAAGGAGAGAGGGAACAATGTAATTTGCCAAAGACATCCTGGAGAGAGTTAATAAGCATATGGAAACCTCTCCTTGCTGCAGGAATAAATCAGCACAAGGCAAGGTGATGTGTGCCAAAATTCTTTCTTGGCAGGGGGATATTGGAAAGTGCTTTGACATGGCTTCGCTGTGCCAAGAGCATCCCCTACTCTTGTGGGATTTGGATTTTGCTGTCTCAATGCAGCAGGCTGCTGTCTGCTTTCTACATCAGGCTCCTCAGGGGAGAAGAGGAGGAAGAGTGTGGGACCTGGAGGGAGGTCCTGAGACTGCGTCAAACCTAAGGAGAAGCTCAGTCTGGTCTTTGCTCATCAACTCAAACTGCAGGACAAGAGCAGGATTTGAACTTTGCAACTTGTATTGCCACCGGTTTTTTTTGGTGCAGAAAATACTGTTTCTGAGGAAGCTTCATAACATGCAGTATTTAAAACAGAACTTGGAAAAATGGCAGGTTCATCTCTTACAGGTCTGTGAGATGGACTTAATTCCAGGTCAGGCTCTACTTCTGCTTGGATTCAGTTTGCCTCTAAATTGCTTTTGAACATCTTTATAGGAGAGTTTTTCAGCTTGGTGCTGGCAGTGTACATGTGCAATTAGGTGACTAATACACAGCATGTCATGCGTCTGCTGTGGGCTGATTTGGGTGGATGGGAAAACCCTGCTCTGATTTAAACCGAGGACCTTGGGTTGCTAGGGGTGGAGAGAAGCTGCCCAGCAGCACTGATGGCAGGGGCCAAGGGACTCGCACACCTGGGAGTGAAGGGGTCCAGAGTTGCTCTGTGCAGAAAGCTCTGGCAGAACCAAAGATGCAAAATGAAAGCAAAGGAGGCAAAGGGAGTGGGAATGCCTGCTTCAGCAAAGCTTTAAAAAGAGATTGTTCCCAACAGTGTTGTAGTTGAATGTGAAGGCGAAAGGTGTTTCTCCTTTGCAGACTTGCTGCTGAACGCTGCTTTCCAGCCTCCTCTCTTCTCCAGATGTTTTGATAAGTAATGGTGTATGTAAATAATTAAAAATAGTGAAGCTAGAAACTCGAGATGCCCCCTCCTTTTGTTATGTTCATTCTGATTCACAAACCAGGCCAACTCCAAATGGCTGAATTAGATGGAAAAGTGGGGAAGTGTTTTGTGATGCTTGAAACTGCACTTTTACAGCTGCAATGTAAAACATTCCCATCCCGTTTCTTCCCCCAAGGACATTCCTGCTGTGCAGTAAATGAGGATAATGTTACAGATCTTCAAAATACTCCCAGCCTTCTGCCAGGTAAAGACAGTTTAAACGTCTGTTGAAGACGGTTTAAAGTCTACGGTGGATTTTACTTCTTGCAGAAGATCTCCAATTCATCTCTATCTGTTATATTTGAAGTAAAGCAAAGGAAGCCCTGTGCTCTGCAAGTTAAAATCAACCCATGAGCATGGTCCCTTGTGACTTGGCAGCCATGTCCATGCTGCCCTCCTCTTGAAGAAGGCAGGAGCTCAGGTACAATGAAGCAGGCTGAAAACCAAGACCACTCTTCATTTTTCCCTAGGGAATCACTTTTCCTGGCATTCCTGCATCTCTTCAGCTGGCTAAAGCCCTTCCAAACCCAGGAGTTTTTCTCTCAGTGCTGGATACAGAGATTTCTCCTCTTTCAATCTTCTCTGGCACTGCCTCTCCTCTGAACTTTTAAGTGTGTTTCCTTCCTAAACTCTCTGTTTTTAAATTTAATCATAAAGGGGAGGAGAAGGGGCAAGAGAGTGAAAAACATGTTAAATGAAGAAGAAAATCAATTTTGCATTTGCCACATCTCAGCAAACGTTTACCCAGCCCTTCCCTTCCCCTGCCTGTCAGTGTCAGGGACCATGCCTCAATCCTTTCTGCATCTCTTCAGACTGCTTGCATCAGGAACGTGTTGCTTTTTGGTGCTCCTGACCTCTAAGTATAGACTGGTGTCCTTGAGGTGTGAGCAATTTAATAACTCTTCTCTCTGCATTTCACAGAAACTTGTTGTAGTTCATTATCAGGCGCCAGTGCGTGGTGACTAATATCTATTCTCACCATGGGTGACACCATCAATGTTACCTGTGCTGCTCACTAACCAGATGGGATTTGGTGGAGTGAGGTGCAGGGGTACTTGGCTTCCTGTCAGCCCACATCAGTTACCTGACCAGGTCAGTGTAATACAGCTGGTGTGCTTCAGTTTCCTTCCCCAAAAAACCCCACATCTGACCTAGGCAATGATGTGTGGGCTTCCACCAGAAGTTGGAATACAGCAAGGGGTGGAAAGTGGTCCTGTGTCCCGAGTTCAGATGCGTTCACTGGGTCTCATCAGGCTGTGTGGTGCGAGGTTTCCAAGGAACCTGCCAAGTGAAGAGCCATGAACAGCTCAAAAAAAAAAACATAACCTCTGTGTCAGTGTCTTCTCACTAAAAAAGGAGAAAAAAATCCATTTTGGAAGAAAAGATTTTTATTTAAAAAAAAAGTATTGGCTTTTAGAAATTTCGTTTAAAAACCTTAAGCGTTTTTGAAGAAAATGGAGATTTTTAGCAAAGAGAACAAGTTCTATCAGCAGTGTTGACAAAAATGTTAAAAGTTAGAAGATGTCTCTGTCTCATTCTAAAAATAGAAGAGCTAAATATATATTTATCTTCTTCCTCCAAATCTAACACAAATTAGATATTAATCCTACATGCCTGGAGTAACAAGAAACACAACCATTGTTTCTAATACCAGCTTGTTTAATTCGACTTGTCTGCATTATCAATAGCTATTCACGGGTGTGTTACACGGCTTGAAATTACTTTGCAAGCCTCAGTTTCCATCAAAGTGCACAAAAGAGCAGCACGAAGGATATCTTCTTGTATTTTTTTTTTTTTTCTTTGCCAAACCTAGCTTCCAAAGAACCAGGGTACTTGTGCAGCTCCTGCTGGTGTTTCTGTTTGTAGCTGGGTTGTTTGGCTGCCGCACAGCTGTAAATGAGGCTATGAGAAATATTTCATCAAGATGTCTTGGTTCAAAGCCGTTTTCTCAATAGAGGTCGATTGTTAGACTCGGGCGCAGTGCCCAGAGGAGACAATCTTACATAAGTAAATAAATATTATATCTGTTTTCCATCAGGACAGGATTGATGCAAAGCCCCTTAAAGGACTTTGTTTATTTTATAGCATGAGTAAAAATTTGGTGGGACCTAAGAATGTTCTGAGCTATTTGAGGGCTTTGCCATAATATCCCACAGAATGGTTAGAAATTGGTTCTCTTTAAACTTTTGAGATCCAGAGGGAGAAATCTCAGGTACCCATAAAGGTGTTGACTGATATGAATTCTTTGGTTCCTTCTTCTTCCTAGAGAGGAAGATTGAACACTTTGTCTTCAATGAGTTTACTGTTGGAAGGGTCTGAAATTTCTCATTTTGAAAGCCTTGGTTTAGGACATTTCCTTGTCATCTTCTTAGCTAGAGAAAACCTCACACAAAACCTCACACTTGTGTGCCATGCGATATAAGCAGAAAGGTGGAATTTTATGCATAATATTTTGTACAGGGGAAAATGTCAAAAGAGGTTTAATGTGGTGGCAAATCCAGGCCTTTGTGTCCTCAGACGTTGTTGATCCTGCAGCCATGCCAGCTCTGGATGTGCTTGAAGGCAGTGGCAGGTGGAGAATGCTTGCTGGATGCTGCTGGCTCTGCAGCCTTTGATACCATTGAGCACAAATCTGGTTGGGCTGCCTCACCCCAAGCACCATCATTATTTACCCCAACTCTTAAGCATCTGCATTTCAATTGCCTGCATTTTTTTTCTTTAGTGACAAGAACTGGATATTATTTCTTTGACACTTGATTATGAGGTTTCTCACTCCAAATCTAGTTTACTGGAGTATTTAGCAAAACAAATTGAGCCATGTACCCGTATTCTCCTTGCTAACGTACTCTGTTAGGTGATTATTTGATGAGATGCTCCTTAGTAGATGACCGTGATGAACAGCTTCTTCTCTGTAAAGCATTCACAGCTGAGACATTGATCTGGGGTCCTTTCACCTCAACATAAAATAACCACTTGTAGAAATATTCAGAAATGACATAGAGGGAAAGGGAAGTCTAGTGCGTGGGCTTATTTTGCATGGGAAGGCTGCTGGCACTGCAGGTTTTAACATCTTCCTGTCTGTCGCTAATATTCCCCCAGGTTACTATTGCTCTTTTCTTCTGCCTTCTGATCAGGGAGTGAGCACCTCAGGGCTTTCTGGCCAAATGAGCACATATGCCTCTGTGATTTAAAGAGGGCATCTTTATTTACTTGCCTTTTTAAAGTAGATGGATGTGGATTATTCTCCTAACATCTAAACTATCTTTTTTGATTGCTTCTTCATTAAAACCTCCTCAGCTTTAGTCTGGGAAGGAATCAACCTCCCAGCAATGCCATTGAGGGGGAAGGGAGACAAGGATGCCTGCTGGTCTGCTGTGCTGGAAGCCTGAGCTGGGTGTTTGCTGTCAGCATGGCCACTAAGGAGCCAGTGGGGATGGGGAAGGCGTCCCTTCCCCTGTTCTGCTTTCCCAATGTTTCTTGCCATAGCAGCTCACTATGAAGCCTATCTGCCAACAAGTGGCATTCCTTGTTTCTCGTTCAACTCTGTTGCAACTGACATTAAAAAATATTTCCAGGCAATCATATGGACAACGTTTGCTGCAAAAAAAACTTTGAGAGGAAATTTGCAGAAAGGCCTTTTCAGGCTCTTGAGAATCCCAAATGAAGTCCTAGCTCTAAGGACTACTTCAATTTATTCAAAGATGAGAAATTACTGCTCCAACTGTTGTTTCCAATTCAAAGGTCAGACTTCAAATATCAAGTTCTGGCAACAGACTTCTCACTAACAAGCAACAAGACTGTCTTTATTCTTAGAATAAGTCAACAAACAGTTTCACGTTGCATGTCTGAGAGGATGGCATTCTGTACACAGACATTTTCTGAACTGGAAAAGGATATGTTTTGCCTTCCAAATTATTTGATTTATTCCGTTGCTTTCGTGTGTCATAAATAATCCCATAAACACAGCGGTTCTAAAGGAAGAAGAATTAAAATTGTTTTGAGTGTCATCTGTGATCATGAAGAGAAATCCTCACTGTGTAGGACCAACCAGCAGAGACAGCACCAAAAATTGATCTGAAGATACTAATTGCAACAGCAACCAGCTGAAATCTGCTGCATCTTTCTGATGTTTCTGTGGTACGATGACAAGCCGCCCCCTCTATTTACATCAGCTCATTTGGAGAAATCAATTGACTGTCAGAGAAGGGTCATTATTTAAATGAGCTAATTTTTAAAGATTAAGTCAAGGCAGGATATTGCCAGAAAGTGTCAGTGAGAAGCAGAGAAGTTCAGGCAACATACATCACCCAGCAGACGGTGGTCTGCACCTAATAGGAGCTCATCTCCCCTTGTGTGTGGGCTGTGATGGACCAGGATGGTTCAGAAGCAGATGCAATGAGCACAAAATCTTCCACAAACAGAACAGAAAATGAAATCATTAAAAATATAGCTCTCACAGAAATTCTTTCTTTGCCTTGAGAATTATCTTTACAAAACCTGTCCTACTTACTGGTAGTATCTTACTGCTCTCCCATTTTGGAAGTGCTCACTTCAGGGATATGGTTGTCTGGGATGTGGTTGTTTTGAAATGGCGTCCAGTCCTGTTTGAAGTATAGTCCCAACCCACAATTAAAGCTTTGCTCTGGATTAAACTACTTAACCCTGTTAGAAAATAAGGTGAAACTATGAAATTATTTCTTCTTTTTTCTGGAAAGATTCAAGCTCCAGTTATTCACGTATTTGCAATATCAAAATCCCTGTTTCCTTTTCACTAATGATTTGATTTCTGTCGTTGATGTATATGGGTTTTTTTTTTTAAAAAAAAAAAAAGTAGTAGTATGGTATCTTCTGTTCTTGTAAATACTGCCACATAAGCCTATTTAAGGTAACGCATTTGAGTTACATCAAATGGGAATAATTTGGAGATGATGTCAATGAAAACAGACTTGTCAAAGGGGAATGATCTCTTGCCGCTACATGAATACAGAGTACTTATCAGCAATGAGCATCAAAGGGAAGTGAAAGAGCCACGTCACACAGGGACATTGAAAAAGGACTGATGTCTCATACAGCTGTTGTCTTGTGTTTGTAAGGGGAACATGGGAGCAACCTGTGATGCTGTGGTGTTTGTGGGCTTGAAGGAGCCATCTATCTGTCTATTTGCTTATTCAGCAAAATCTGGTCATGTTTCAAGGTAAACATTGACAGGCACTGATGGTAGGAGAGGTGGTGTTGGTCTCCTTTCATGGTAATGTGGGGCTGGAGTGAAATGTCACCACAATATTCACGTTTTTATTTTATCTTCAGACAAACGAAGAAAGGTGTAAAAATCCTGCTAAAATGTGCAGGCTATCCTGGGGACAAGGAGTAATCAAATACAACTTCAGTTAACAGAGTTTTTGTCAGACTTGAGCTCTCTTGCTTTCATTGACCGCCTCCTTCAGAGCCACGCTCCCTCCAGTAGGTGTTCCAGCGAGGGTCCCAGGCAGGGGATGTGCAGCTCACCCCCGTGTCAGACTGGCAGCAGCAGGGATGTCGGTGCTCTGGGGAGCCCAGTGTGACACTGCCAGCTCTGAACGTGTCTGCTGGGATGGAAATAGAGCAGCCTGGGTTTCCTCCAGCAATCCCATGCAGCATGGCTGATCCTGCACGCCGTTAGCTCCCTTTGCTCTTTTGGAAGTTGTTTCTGCTCTCTTGCCAAACACCTGTCATCTTCGGAACATTAATAACTAATAACAAGCAGGGATGAAACAGAGTTCCTAGATCGACAGACTTTTAAAGATAATTCAATACTGTATAATGACTTTTAAAATTAATTTATAAATATTTAAAGCTATGAATATTTCAATCCTTTCATTTTGTTAACTATTTAGCTTTAAAGTACATATCACGCTCTTTCTCTTCTGTTTAAATTATAGTTTTATTGCATTTTGAAAGCCACAGGCTGCATCCAACAGCAGCTCACAGCCAAAGAACATGTTTAACAGGTTGGTCCTTGGGCCCTTCTTTCTAAGGAAGGACTGTCAGCTGCTTTCATTTTGCATGCAGAGTTCCTTGTGTCCACAACCTGGATAATGATTCCAGTCACACAGGCACTTGCTGCCCTCGTGTGCTTTTGCAAACTAAGGCTTGGCACATGCACATCGAGTGCCTGAAAATAATGCACATTCAGGGAAAAGCACTCCTGCCTCCTTGCTGGAGACCTCACCTTGCTTGCAGCCAGACACGGTGACAGTGCTCCTTTGCCAAACAGTCAGAGCACTGAGGATGTAATGAATTTTAATTACATCTTTGTGATAAATGGACAGTATTGCAGACCGGTCCTCCTGAATACCTTAATGACTCTTTTATTAGAAGGATAAGCAGGTCCTTTGTAATGATGAATCTCTTGGAGCAGATTGGCATTGCATTGTTGTAGGCTTGTGCAGCACCGGAAGCGAGGGCGCACCGTGACGATCCCGGGCACTGCTGCATTGCAGCCAGCTTGTTTGGAAGCACTGTTGACTCCATAAGGACAATGAGATAGTGCTGAGCTAGAGGAAGCTGAACCACAGAAGCTGTTGGAAATATGCTCATTATTTCATTTGAAACGCACACTTCCCCCAAGGGGAAAACAGATGGAGACCTAGGGAAGTTGTTGGGTGGCCATGTGGACACAAGATGCTTTGTTTCTCTCCGGAGATGAGAGGAAGACCAGAGCAAATAAAGCCCTAATTTAGCTTCTGTTGGGTGCCTGAAGTTGGGTAGGAAGAGGATAAATCATATTTTCCTTTTCTCTATTCCTCATGCTTCTTGGTCATGCCTCTAACAGAATTCTCTGGGAGCTGTTCTGGGGAACAAAGATACCAGGCACCCCTAACAGCCCTGAGGCTTACACATCTCACACTGGGCGCCCAAAACAAGTGTGTAGCGTTGTCTGTGTATCTGAGGTCTGTAAAGCAAAGGGTAATACTTCCTGATATCACAGAGCTGCTGGCAAAATGAACGCATTAATTTTTATGAAGCATCCAAACCGCGTGGTAGGAGAGTCCTGCAGAAATGCTAATGAGAAAATGTCTGATGGCTTTGTCTGGGGCCTGGCTGTGGGTGGTGAATGAAACCTTCAGTCACATAACAATTGCCTCTTCAAGGAGAAGGTAAGGATTATGTTAAATAATGACTTTCTTGCTAATAAGAGCTGCCCTTGTGTACCTGAAGCAAACACTGCAGTCAGAATTCTCCTTCTGCACCTTGCTTTGCTGTAGACTCTGTAGTGAGAATTACCTCCTGTGCCTTGTGCTCCTGTCCTACAGAAACGGGATCGCCTTTACAGTTTGCTGAAACTGCCCTTCATTGGGCTTCCAACCTGAAAAATCTGCTTTCTTGAAATCAGACGTTCTCCAGGAATCCTGCAATTGCAGGGACTGTTCATCAAAAGCAGCCAAAATCTGGCGCTCCTTGTACAGCAGATCCTCTGTGGGGCAGATGACCTGAGAGCCGCCAGTTGCTTCATTTATAACGTGAAATAATCACACGGAATTGCAGCTGAAATAATCACATGGAATTGCAGCTTTAATTATAAAATCCTCACTTGCTTCCACCCCCTGGTGTGCTCTTGGGTGCTTGCCTGGATGGAAAGGGTCGGTGCCTGAAGTGCTGCGCTGCTTTGAGGAGGAGGAGAAGGAGGACTGATGTGGTCACAGCATGCGCCTGCCCTTGTGCTGCTGCTCCTCGCAGAGCTCTGTCTGGATCCTGCCAGCCCCACACAGAGCTTTGTGCAGCTTTTCCAGGCTCAGCAGCCTCCAAACTCCTGAGTACAGGTGACCTTGGAATGCAACCCAGAGCCAGCTGCTGCTATTCGTGCCTCTGCAGGGATTCCCTTCTCCCAGGAGACGTGCTGGTAGCTGCAGGGCGCTTTCTGCAGAGTGACAGGAATCTTGCTCGCTCCTGTTGTGCAGCATCAGGCTGATGCTTTATGTTGAACACTTGCAGAATTTTTCTTTTATCTTCCCTTTTGCTTTCAGTTCTTTCCAAATGTGTTCCTCTTTGTCAGATGTGACTTTATACTGCGATTATCTGTGCTCTGATCTGTAACACAACAGGGCAGCTCTCTGATGGCAGGCTGTGCCCTGCCTGTCCCCCCATGCTCACTCCTTGCTGCAGAAGCCCCATAGTGTAGCACCTACTGGGCTGGATTTGGTGTGTGTTCTTGGTCCATTCTCTTCTTTCCTAAACAAGCGTTGCTTGGCTCATTCATCTCCGTTGCGCTTATTTTTACTGGGCTCTGAATCCTCTGGGAGATTTTTGACAGCACCATCTGCGGTGAATTCTTGCGACCAAAGGAGAGCCTGGAGCAGGAATGGGCACTTCCCAGATCCATGTTTATCCTTCCCTGCAGGACCCCCAGTTGAGGGTGAGCACAGCCCACTGGGCACTTATTATCCCCCTCTTCACAGGCAGTGACTCTCAGGAACTCAGCTGGGACCCCTCCAGCTGTGCTGAGGTTCAACTGCAGGAGGTAGAACTACAAACGTGAAGAAAGAGCCTGTGAGGGAGGAGGGATGTGTTTGTCTTCCATTGAGATGACCTTTAGCTTGTCTAGCCTGTGATTCAAAACCAATGCTGCATTTCATCCCAAATCTTTTAAAGCCCTGACATGCTTCTGAGATGCCTCAGCCAGCCCAAGTCCCCTTTTCCCCTTTTTAAAGCAGCGCTGTGGCCTTTCCTGTGTCACCTGAGTGCATGTCTCATTGCTGAAGCACTCCGTGAAGAACTTGCCCTGATAAACCAGGTACTCAGTGGGGGGAGAAAGCAATGATCATGGAGAAAAACAAGAGTAAGCAAGCTTGCCACCTCCCTGCACATGTTTCACCTGACTCAGCGCTGCTCAGGGGCTGCTGGCAGGAGCAGCTCCACAGAATCAAGGTGACAGAGGCCTTGGAGGAGAGCGCAGTGCTGCCCTGGAAGGCTGAGCTGTCTCTGGATTGTACACGTGCATGCTGTGTGCCGGCTCCTTTTCAAGTCCTTTCCTTTGGGATGTAAATCTCAACCCCAGGGGCCATGCAGTGCATTGCATACAAGTCAGAAGGAAAGAGACTTCAAAGGCTTTTTGTCCTGCTTTGGGGGAATGCGGGCTCCCTCTCCAGATCCCAGCAATTCCAGCTGCCTGCTTGAACTTCACTCTCTAGTCTCAAGTCCTGTGTGAATTAGGGCAGAGTGTAACGCTCGAGTAAATAAAAACAGCCTTCTACTGTGGGCGNTTTAAAAACTGTCTCATGACCACCTCTGATGACAGAGAAGAAAGATGGTCTGATTGGGCTGTCCTTCCGTCCTTCCCATCCAGCTGTGGACGCAGTGCTGTGCCATCCTGCCTCCCCCCAAGGGCTGGCACTGGGGCCACCACTGTACTGTCCCAGCCTTGGGAGGGTACCTCTGCACGGAGCATTGCTGAGTCCGTGGGGACAGGCAGGGAGAGGGATCCACACCGTGCTAGTTTTTAAGGGCAACTGCTGTCCTGAGGAGAAAAAGAGAAAGTTTGGTACAGTTCAACTTGTTTCCTTTCTGTGTTGTTCCACTACTTTCTATTCGCTAATCAGGCTGCTGGAAGCTGATAATAATAAAAACACCTTCTGTTCCAGCCACTTGTTTTTATCAGTTCCCTGTGGTACTGAGCATCTCACCCACACTTCCGAGCATCAGGCAGGTTGTGATACCTACTTGCATATGTGTATTCAGTTGGCACCGCTGCTGGTGGGCTTAATGCCAGGCGTATCCCTAAATATAACACAAGAAATCATGTTCATGTTTGCAATTAATGGTTATTTTTTCTTGGTAACATAACAGGATCAGGTTTTAAATAAAAGAAAACTGATTATTTGTGGACAGAGACAATGTTCTTCTGAACTGTTAGTCCACTGGGTGTTTGTTATCGTAATTAAATTTATTGTTCCAGTTAAACAAAAGCAAGCTTTTCCCCAAAATTAATTAGTCTTCATAATTAGAAATTGTTTTTCAATAATACATTCAATTTATATGCTAGAAATTACCTAGATTATGTTTTGCTGACAGCCATCAGAGTTGGCCATGCATGCCTAATGTTCAGAGATATATTAATTACCTTGCTTAACCAGCTTGCTCAAATGCATTAATAACTCCCTGCCTTGGAGAGCTGCTGCCTGCTGAAAGCTTTTATTGAGATGCGATTTCTCACAATGTGAAGTTCCTGCTCAGGTGATGCTCACACTTAGAGGTACCAAAAATCAGTGTGAAGGAAAGTAAGGCTGGCAGCTTTTGGCTGAGCCTGGGATTGATGAGCAGCTGGAGGAAAGCAATGCCTTTCTCAGATTAAGCTGAAGTGTGCTAAAAGCAAATGTTCCTTCTTAGAAACGTACAAGAAAATGCCTTGTCCTATCCTTTTTGCAGTTTTCCCCTACTTCTTGTAGCTCTTGCCCTTTCATTTGCTTTGTCTCCTTTTGATTGAGATGAAGTAACTTTTGGCTTTTCTTATTCCTCGATTTTCTGCCTCTCTGCCCCAGCGTGGCCCTGCACCCCCTGGGGCAGCTGTGTCAGCCCGGGCTCCAGCAGCCCTGTGAGGAGGCAGCATGGGGGGAAAACTGCTGTCAAAATATCAGCTCCTCTTTGCCTTCACTGGCTACACCATGAAATAAACTTAATTTCCCCATAACGTACATCGTCATTGTGCAGAAGGGCAGACATAAGGCTCACACCAAACAAAACCAACCTGAGGGGATGGGCTCTGGTTTGACCACGTTTGCACCAAAAGTCCGTGGCTGAACTTGAGTCTTGCTGGGCTTTGCTGTGTCCCCATCTAGTGCAGCAACTGTATTTTTCTCAGTTGTTTTTCTAGCTCGGGAAAGTATGCTGCTGCTTAGTTAGGAAAGTATTATTTGAATCTTGAGGCAATCTTGCAAAGTTATTCTACTATTCCTAATGTGAACAAGAAAGGACTCCCGCTTTGAAGCCGTGAGCAACACTGTGCATCTAATTTCCTGTTCCAAGGGTTTTTTCTCTTGCTGCTGTATTTCTTTCTGGATCTCTTCTTCATGTTGATACCTGCTTTGATGGCTTGTGTCTCATCAGAAAAAAAAATCTCTATATAAGATATCCAGCAACATCTCCCCTTCTTTCTATACAATTCTAATTTGGGATGAAAGCAGCAGCTTTGGTAAGATTAAAAAACTCCAGTTAAGCTTGTTCATCCCTATCTAGTCAAGTACTTCAGCTGCAATTTTTAACAAAAAGAGGTTGAATTTCCCAAATCCTGCTGAAAGGCATTTAGTCCTGTGAAAAACATAGCCTTAGATACCTGATTGACTGGATCAAAATAAACTTCAGCATGTGCTTATATACCTGGGGAGCTGATACAACCCCTGGCTGCAAAAGAGAGACCGCTGAAGAGTCATTGACAGCATATTGGAATACGCTATGCTTTTTAATAACAAACTTCCTACCTTAAAAGAAAAAAAATATACTGCTTTTTTGTTGATTCAGTACCCGAGACGGTCAACTGTATGCAACTCTTGGGTAAAGGCACTATGAATATACATGCTGTATGTTACTGAAGCCAAGGTAGACACAGCTGAGTATTGAATTCCCTGATGAAGCAACTTGTTCTTCAGGTCCTTATTCCTCCCCATTTATTTTAATTGATCCCAGCTTGTGCTGAGTTATTTTAATGGTCTCATTATTCTGAAGTTCTAATAACTGACTTTTAAAAGGAACATGTTTCACAAAGACAACTTCAATAAATAAGATCAAAGTGATCCTGGGCTGACTGGATTGGTTTTTGTCCTCTGCAAACAGAGACATATGCCTGATACATTTTTCAAGAGTGGGGATTAAGGGAAGCCAGTATTAATATTAAAGGTAGGGAAGGTTTGGCCAACCAGTAGCTTGCTTTGCAGGTGTCAAAAACCCTGTTGCTCAGCGTCACCTGGGGGGCAGAGGATTAGGAAAAGGACGGGTGGAATTGTAGATGCTCAATTCCCATTTTCAAGATCTCATAGAGAAGAGTACAGAGCCTCTTATGCCTGCTTTGAAAACCTCACCTTTATGAGCAATGCAGCAATATAAAAATGTGAAACAGTGCTGCCCAGGCAGCGATAATCTCAGCTCCCAGAGCTATTTTGGTAGTGCCTGTGAATGGCAAGGAACAGCACGGGGCAGGAGGGAATGGCCTCCATGGTCAGAAGTGTGCTGTAGTGACAGCTGGAAGGACAAGGAGAAGGAGAAATTACATTACTATTTTTCTAAGTAATATAAAGCGTATTGGTGTGTGGGAGCTCCCAGGAGCACCACACAGTTTGCAGTCAGGCATTGGAGAGGAACTCTTACAAACAGCCTTGCAGTGCTGCCCGTGCTCTTGTAGCCTCCAAGGAAGAACTTGTTTTTTGTTTGTCTGTGTAGAAGGAGTTGCTGGAAAGCCAAGTGAGGTTGTGCTTTGCTGGGATGTTTGGTTGCAATCTGTTCTCCACGTAGACTTGCAAATGTGACACTGATGGTGACAGTTCTGGAGGAAGGGATTGTTTCACGTGGTCTGATGTAAAGTTCTAGGACTGACATTAAAGTTACCAAAAGAAAGGGTGAATTTAAACTAAGATTCAGACACTGCTTTGCTTGGATGTTTTCCCATTGAGAAGCTGACTGAATTTCTGTGACGTATGACACTAATAAACAACGAGATTAATGGGACATCAGAAATGGGATTTGGGATGTGGCCCCAGGTGAATTCCTCCTTTGTTTCTAACATGGAGGTATGGTGTTATGGAAAGAAAAAGAGAAAAGAAAGATATATTTATACGTTCTTCTGTGTTCAGAATTTAATTGTGTTTTTGACTAATCTTCTTACTGTAGCCCAATGTTTATAGCCTTACGGCTTAGGTGCACTTTTGTTACTCTTGGATTGCTTATCTGAACCTGTGGGTACTCAGCCCATGCTAGAATTTAACTCCGAATTTCACCATCTGTAAGAGGAGAGTGATGTTAGTTATGCAGCCTACCTACCAAGGGAACTGGAGGAGGGCTGCTGGTTAATTTTTGTAAATAGCTCCGAGGCTATAAAGCACCCTGTAAGCGATAAATACCGGTATTTTTAACATGGCATTTTCAATGGCCCAGGCAGTTTCTCCACTGAGAGGTCCGGCAATGTCAGCCATCAATTTAACAGCATAAATCTATCAGGACAGTAATACATTAGCTCCTAGCAATGCGATGTCCTCCCGTTGCAGTTACCTTGACAAATCACTCGGTTCGGAGGCACTGCATCAAACGCTATTTCTCTGATGGGGAAATGGGATACTTCAGAAATGCTGTGCTTGAGGTGGAGCCCACAGCTCAGGAAGGGGCAGGGTGCTGCGGAGGGGCTGGTACCTGGCGCAGGAGAGCGATGGTCTGAGATCACCCCTCCTGTCTGCAGAGAGATGGCTGCCAGAGGATGCGCTAGTGGAAGCTGGTGTGCACATGTGGTCGCTGGCAGGACAGTGCTGGGGCTGCTGCCCTCGAGCCTCTGCGTTACCTGGGTCAGCCAGGCTGGGCTGAGGATGCTCCAAGGCAACCTGCTACCAACTCTTCCTTGCAGTACCAAAATCAAGGGTGTTTTTGTGGTGAGAGGGGAGGCCTGCAGGGTGGGCAGCTTACATTCAGTAGTTTGTTTGTGGCCGAGTATCGACTTGGTGGCAGAGTTAAGATTTGAAGCCAAGCCCTTTGACCCAAGCCCCCAGTAGGCAGGTAGCAGCCTGTGGCACACAGCTTTGATAGCACAATGAGAATCATCGTTGTTTAATTGGGAAGGCAGCCCCTGCCAGGGTACTAGCAATGCCCCATGAAAAAGCTTGCAAAGCAATGGAAAGTGGTGCAGGTAAGAAAAGTGCAGTGCAGTGTTGCACTGACCCAGTGGCTCCCAGAGAGAAACCGGGGCCCTGATCCTGTGAAACTCAAAAACTCGTTCAGCTTGAGCTCCCGGGTGTAGTCTCTCTGACCTTGGTAGGACTGTTCTCTTGCAGAGAGCTGCTGAGGGAGCACTGCCTCTTGGGGACACGGGCTGCTGAGGCATACACCTGTGCATACAAAGGACCTGGCCCCTGCAGAGCACAGCGGTTGTCCCATGGATGTCCCAGCACTGCGCAGCCCTTCTGAGCAGGGCCAGCCAAGCTGCATCCCATTAAGGCTACACAGCATCCCACCTAATGAGCGCGTGCAGCATTGTATACAAGAGTCCTTCACCTCTGTTTAATTACCCAGAGCAGTTATTGTAGGGAGCATACCTCCCAAGAACCAGAACAAAGTTCATTCTGCAGTCATTGCCTATTAAAAAGTTCAGTCAAAATTAGATGCATAGAGGAATTTTTCTGGGGGAAAAGCAATTACAGATTTTTCCCAGTTTTCCTCAATCTCTCGGAGTAACAGGGAGATTAAAATTCGGAATGATAAAAACCCTGAGTTAAAATTATAATAATTAACTCCGATGTTACATGTAATATCAAGAGAAAACTTTTTTATTATGTGTTGTCTTTAATTATAATTTAAAGGTTTGAGAAGGAGAAATTAATTATAGTTTTTATCCTGAGCTTGACAAAACTCAAAACATAAAGCTGATAGAGGATGCTCTGGAGAACACCTTATCCACCATTCAATTTAAACGTCATTTAAGAGCCCAGCCTCCTGACGAGTCGCTTAGATTTCCAAATCATGGTATTCTCTCATCATTAAAAACACAGCAGGAGACCAGCTTCCAGACCTCGTGCAAATGATAATATCTTTTAGTAACCTGAAACAAAAATGCTTGGGTTGTGATGCCTGGCATTTAGTGGTGTAACTCTCTTCTGAGTGCCTGCAAGCATTCATGTATCTCTCTGGGCTTTACAGGTGTTGTTGCACGGGTCTGAAAGTGGAACGTTGGGATGCGATCTTAAGCTAATTTGTCATCAGTGTTCGCATGGGCAGCCCATAGTCTTTCCGGAAACGCTGTCATCCTTATCATCACCCTGTCAACCCTTTGAACCACTCCACCAAACAAAGCAAGAGTTCGCCTTTTTTACTTATTTCCTCTCGTGGAAAGCTGAACTCTTCCCAGGTGTGGTGCTCTGAAAAGTGAGGTGGCTCCAGAGACGCCATGCATGGCCCCACCAGGGACTGTCCCTAGGACAGGCAGGGTCTACAGCGCAGTGTTGGTATGGGCTGAGCAGCAGCAGGGCTCAGCCATCACAGCAGGAACAGCAGCTCCAGCCTGGAGCTCAGCCACAGCCTCCCATAGTTGCTCTGCCATGAGGGGCAGCAGAAAACCCTCTCTCCACTATGCAGATCCTAATGAGAGACTCACAGATCTAACCCTGTTTATAGTGTATCTGCTACTGCTCCTTTAGTAAATAGAAGCTGCTTTTAATAATTACTCCTTATCAATAAGCTTAGATACGTTTTACAAGTCGTAATATCCATCGAATGCCTAATTAAATGAATTAGAGTTTTTGTGTTGCTGCTGCCAATTACAAGCGATCATCAGAACGTTCCCAAAGTCATTAATTATAACTTATCTCTGTCTATTTGCGTAATGGCTAAGCATTGTGGCACAGAAGAGCAAACTAATATAATCAAATAAAGATGACATAATCACATTCCCTTTACCGCTGTGGAATTAATAAGGGCTGTACAAGTCCAGATCTACAACAAAATGAGGCCTGGAGAAGATTTCTTGAGCCCGTGAGAGTTTTATTTCAGGTTTGAGAAAGAAAGTATTTATCCTGTGGGTCTCCCTTTACAAAATGCACATTGCTTTAACAGAAAAGAAATGTGCTGTGTGCTGCAGCAGTTTTAGATGACAGACAGGGATAGCACCCTTGGAGGAGTGATCTGTCGATCTTGGAAAGATGAATATTTATTCTCAGGGTGAGGGAGGCTTATAATGCGAGATCATTTCAAGTGTTCTAATTTAAAGCAGGTAATTAGTTATTTTAAGTGAACTTCAGAGATGAATTCCAGGGCATGAGATTTTCTCTTGGCCTAAGTGTGTTTTCTCAGAGAGGGAAGAGGCCATATGGAGAGAGTGCCCCTCTCCCCTGGCAGCCTGTTACGGTACTAAGCGATTCATGGGGCCCTCCTGTGTACGAGGGCTCCTCTCGTCCTCCGTGTTACGCAGACATCTTCACTGGGATGCACACTGTGATGACAAACATCCCAACGTTCAGCCAGGAATCAAGGGATTTTAATATATATTTTTTTTAATAAAAAAAGGTATGCAGCATCTCTAGCCATTAATACAAAGAGGCTCTGCAGAGCCATTTGGAAGAAGCAGCCGTCTGAGCTCCAAATACCATGTCAAATTTCAGCTGCATTTTATGGCTTTTGGGGAGCCTTTCAGCAATGCTGTTATGTGCAATTTTATGAATTTCTTCCATCTAAATGGACAGGCTTTTTGATAGAGAGGAATGCCCGCTGCCTCCAACGATGCACTTTATCACCTGAACATGCCTCCTTCCTTTGATTGTTTTTCCAGTTGCATCACAGGTTCAAAAAGTTATCAGTGATACTGAGAGGTACTGCTGCACTGTATGCTGGGGCTGAGCTGCCTCCAGGAAAGGACCAGTTTGTCCTGGCAACCAAAGCAAAGCCGTGTGGCCTGGTTTCTATTAACTGTTTGACCTCTGCCTGGCACAGCATGGACAAGGGCAGGGCACCCACAGAGAGGACAGGACTTGGCTCAGGGCCCTCTGCAATGCAATGAGACCTCCAAACCAGCCCAGAGTGATATTGGCCACAGCAGTGCCCTGAAAGGATCTCTAGAGAGCACGAGATTCTAGCACTGCACCCCAGGTAGGGTGTTGTCAGCACATGAATCTCTCTGAACACAGCCAACGCTGAATGCTCTGCAGCTCCAAGCAGCAGCAGGAATGATACAGCCATCTCGTGCTGCCAGCTCTCCTCTCCTGCCCCCGAGCTGCAATGCAATTTTCTTACGGAGAAGTGCAGGTTTTGCGGTTTGATCTTTAATGTTATTACACAGGGTAGTCTGTAATAAAACAAGGAAATGGCTCTGGGAGCATTGCAAGCGCTGGGGAAGAGTGTTCAGCCTGTGCTTGATTCACAAAGCTACTCTGCAGTGAGCTTCAGAACAACACTGTGTTTTGGTGGGCTTTTTTTTTCTCTTCAATTCTAGGTTGGATTTTTATATCCCAGTCAGGTGAGTGGGGGGGATTCTGGTGAAGATATTATTTCTAATTAGCGATAGAAAAGCTGGCTTGGACCAAGTTCTGTGCCAAATCCAGTGCAGAGCTGTGCTACATCAGTGTGCATTCTGCACCGCTGTACTTGCTGCAGATCTGCTCCCGTATTACATAGTAAAAAAGTTTTTATCCATTGTAAAGTCTGTTTTCATTAGCATTTTTGATATGCAAACACTTGGGAGTACCATCCAGCCTGCGGGCTTGGTGTCTCAGAGTCATTTGCTTCTCTTTGATTCTGGAAATACTTAAGCCAGGTCTGTCTGCAAATCTCCTGGGTGCCCTCCTCATTTCTATTATGCCTGGGGTCACTGTGATCTGATTCAGTCTGGTTCTCTGTCCAGACCTCAAAGACCAGGACTTGTATCCTCCATGCATCGCCTCTGTTCCCTGCAGCTCTATCCACTTGTTTTTTACAGGTGCCTTTTCAAAATGAGGAAGATGACGTCTCCTTGCTAGGCAGGACGTGTTCTGCCATGCCCTGTGCCAGTGTTTGTGCCAAGCCTTCACAGAGCAGAGCCCGCAGAGGAGGGATGGAGCCCAGGACACTACTCCAAGCCTCGTTGCAAGATAAAGGAGGCTGAGCTGAAACAGCTGGGCTGCACCAAAATTCGGTCCCTGTGGATAACGTATACACAGCTCATTTTCCTCTTCCTTGGTAACACCACATCTATAGCTGCATGTAATGCTGCTCCTGATTTACAAGCCAGGAGCCTGGTTCTCACTTGCCAAGACTGTGCAGGCATTTGTCCTGTTTTCTGGTGGAAATTACAAAGAAAACAGCTTTTGCCATCCTTGTTATTAATTTTTCCCTCTGCATCTGGCTCCATCCCCATCTCTTAGCCACAGACTCAGTCAGCGCACATATCAGTGTTTCCCTTGGCAGCCAAGAATTACAGTCTTGTGGAGAGTCTAAAACATCCTCTAAAACATCACTGCTGATGATGCCAATCAGGCAGGTTACCTGGTGGCCAAGAAGACCAACTGTGTCTTTGAGTAAGGAAACTGCTAACTCAGCTGCTGGCCTGAATGGAGCCAAATCTGACGGCTTCTGCAGAGCAGAGCAAGTAAATATCAGGATATGTTAAAAGAGAGCCAGGTAAATCTTTGAGGATGCTTTTTGTGTGAGGTGTTTTTTTTCTTTTTCTTCCTTTTATTTTATTTTTTTATGACACTGGATGAGATTTATTGGCATGAGAGTCAGTGGCTTATTTAAATTAAGAATCAAATAATCACTGGGAAGTTTGTTATTTGGACGGTCATTTAATATTTATGAACAAGAATTGCCTGTAAATTAGGAGCTTAATCATCCAAGAAACACCAGCAGCAAATTTCTCCTAAATACGTACACAAGGAGATTCCTGAGCTATTACCCCAGAGTTGGCTTTTGCCCATCTTGTTGTAAAAAAAAAAAAAAAGAAAGAAAAAAAGAAAAAAATACTTGCAAACCTCCTCATAAAGCAATAAATGGCAAATTAATTATGAAATGCCCAAAGAGAACAGAGATGTAAACCCAGAGGAAATGCCTAGACAGAAAATGGTTGGCCTGCCTTCCTTCCAGAATGCGAACAGATCCCAGGACTCAGGGTCGTGCCACAGCAACCTGCTCTCAGGCAAGCCTCAACAATCTTCAGAAAACATTAAACTCTGCAGAAATGTTGCCATGAAATAGATGCAGTAAAATATTCAGAATACAAACCTTCATGTATTTGTGTGTGGACAGCAAGAGCTGACATTGTGTGACAGTTATTTAAAGAGGAATGTATGTATGTACATCAATCTATTTTTTCCCCATAATTTTACCAAGAATTACAGATTTATGAATGTTTTGTCTCCTCCCAGACCTTCTCACTTCACACTTGCAGCAGTGTGTGGGAGCAGCTCCGTGATTTACAGTTGCTCAGCTGACTGGGGCTGTCTGCACAGCTCTTTGTGGGTCCCAGCCCAAGCCCCCTCGCTGCCAGGCAGTCCAGTCCTTTAACCAGAGCCTGGCTGGAAGGCAGAAACTATGTCTGGGGTCTGCAAGTGAGTCAAAGGTCAGAGCCAAACCAAGCGTGCTGGGACACACCACAGGTCTTGTAGCAGCTGGAGGTGGGTCAGAGCTGTTAGGCAGGGAGGTGTGAGCTCTGGTTTGCTGGGTTTATTTTTCTCATGGAGCTTGCCTTGACTTGGTGGGGCAGCAGGCTACATGTGAAGCTATGCAAGCTTGCGCATCAGGTGAACAAATAACAACGTAATAATAATGAGAGCTTTGAAGGTGCCTCACAACCCCTTGGAGAATCCCTGGTGATCTCATTATGTCATCACAAGAGCAGGATGCATCTCAGGTATTCTCCTGAGGTCCTCTGGCTGTCCAGAGGTATGGTGCTCAGGTGCTCCTGCTGAGGAGAGCTGAGATGGAGATGAGTAATTACTGCAGCCATACCTGTGCCTGTGTGCCCTAGTGCTAATGAGCCATGTTGCATCTGCTGCAGCTGAGGAAGCCACTGGTGTCCACCGCCAACTGCAGTTGCCAGGTCAGGGCTGTTCCTCGACCTCGAGTTTCCTCTAGTCTGAATATTCGGCTGTATTTTCCTGTTAGCAGCCCTGGCTGAGGGCCAGTCTTCTTCCTGCTGTCTTCTCTTTCTGAATTGAGGACTAGAAGAGTCTTGTAGCCATAGGTGAGGTGGAGATCACTGACCTTTTGTGCCCTCACTTCTTTGAATAAAACTCCAAATCTGCATTCTGCAAAGGATGAAGATGGCATCGAAGGTGAAAGAAGAAATTTTCAGGATGAAAACTTCAATTTCAATGAAATTACAGCAGTAGCCCTGGAAAAATGTGAAGGTGGGTTGGCAGTAAGTTTGGAGGCAGTCCATTTGCTGATTAAATTTGATTTTATTCGTATAGCCATGCTAAACCCCAATTATCGTTATTCAAGAAAAGCACCTGGATTAATCAGACCTGCCACATCCATCTTTTTCTAATACCTATTCCAAATTTATCTGACTGCCTGTGACTCCTACAGAGGAAAATTTCACCAATTGATTTAAAACACTGATTACTTTTACAGCCCTTATATTTCTGTGCTGCAGGTAGGGAAGGACCAAAGGCTGCGTGGCACCAGGGGACCTGGGGAAGGTTCGTTCCTTCATCAGGGATCCTGAGTGCACGGGGCTGGGTCTGTTGGCATGCTCAAGGTGCAGCTCAGTGATGGGGCTTCACAGGTAGCATTCCAAAGAGCAGGGAACCCCACCAATTTGATGTAACAGCCCACAGATTCTCAGGCTATTCCCTGCTGGCTGGGATGCCTGAAAAGGAGAGGCTTTGCCACTACTCTCTCTTGAGCCAAAGAAAATGTTTCTTTTATAGTTTCTTTCAGCAAGTGAGATGGTAGAGCTCTGTAGGTGGACTAACACATTGAAAACCTGTCAAAATTAGTAGTATTTTCAGAGATGTAGAGATGTTCAAGCTAGAAATGCTGTTATAAGTAGCTGTCTCAACTCCTTCTTATCTCAAAAGTTGGAGAGACTCACTCAAGCATTTCTACAACTTCCAAAGCTAGCGAAGTTGAACCTAAAGACAGAGTTCAAATCTTCAGCAAGAAGGGAACCAGTACTGGAACACATGGGTGAAAGACAGTGGATTCTCCATTGTGCATGATCTTTTTCTTACAGTCGGATGACTTGGCTTGTGATAAGTTGGTATTAGTCAGAATTATCTGTTGGGTCAGAGCTGTGCTAGCTCTGAAACCTGGACTGGCTGGAAAGTGGCCTTGCGGGCTGCAGTTCGTGAGGTGTGACAGGTGTGTACCAGGAACCTGGAGACATCCTGAGAAAGTTTAGTTGCTTTTGTGCATTTTCTTGGATGCAGATTAAATATTAGTCATGAAAAATGTGCTCTGAGAATACGCGTTAGCGGGCTTTGCAATAACCAGTCTGCAATACAGAGAATGATTTAGGAACTGCCAAAAGTTGGTTTCTTCTCCATTTTCAATCTTTGGCTTCACTGTAACTTCCTCTTGTGAGTAAAGGGCACAAGGCTGTCTGCTTGCTTTGTTAAACAATTCCAACTTTCTTCTTTTCATGTGCAGAACAATCATAATCTTCTTGCCCTCTCTTGTCTCCCAGAACATTTTCATCCTTTACTTCCAATGGACTAGTTTCCAACATTTAGACTTGATGCTCTGAAACCTCTCCCGAATTTAAAAGTCATGCAGTAAGATTTCAGAAGTTAATAACATATTTTTATGGAGAGGAAAAGCATTTGAAGAAAAGCACTGGAAATCATGCACAGATCAGAATTTCTGAAATATTTTGCAAGTTCATAAAGCCTTATAAATACAAAATGAGCTTCTCAGAGGGACAGCATGAACACTTCTGAAGCCAGGAAAATCACTGTGTGAGCAGGCTGAGCACCGTGCAGTGCTTTCTGCATGCTTTCTGTCAATGCAAGTGCTAGCAGCCCTCTTCTTAGAGGCCCTACCTTTACAAAAGCAACCACCAGCACTGCTCATATCTTTGCTGGATTTCTCCCCTCATTTCTGAAGAACTGCCTGACTTCTATTCCATTCACTCCATGAGCATCGAACCTGGGGTGGTTTCTTCCTGTCCTTTACTGCACTGCTGCCAGCTCCGTGGGGTTTCTGATCTTTTCCCAAGCAGACCTTGCTTGCTCCACAGCTTTTGCCCAGCAGTTCAAGCTGGGTTCTCATATGGCTGAACCTCAGTATACCATTTCCTAGAGCAGAGTCCTAAAGTTTCCTTAGAGTTTCCTTAGAGTCCTAAAGTTTTTTAGGACTTATTCCTTCTTGTCCCTTCTTTTGCTTCAATCTGGTATCAAAACCTCTCTTTGAAGCATCAATTTTGCTCTCGGCAGATGTTCAGAGTAATTTGGCTTTTCCCATCCACTCTGGAAAGATTTTTCTTTTCTAAGAGTTACTCACACATAGACAAAGATCCAATATTATGCCTGGCAGCTGCAAAGGAATTGGAAGTGATACAGCCAGTAGGACTGAGGACTTGTGATGCTGGTGAGTTAGGGAAGAATATTGGTGCTATGTGTCATTTTATGTGTTTATACCCAGACATGACTTCATGGCAGAAAGCTTTAGTTATGAGAAAAGGATGTGGTTAAGAGATTAGGTAATCTTGATCTATTGAGGACAAAGGTAAAAGAAAGAACTCATGACCTAATGTGAATATCATCCAAAATATTCAAGAGATGAGGGTCTTCGATCCCTACTGGAGAACAGCCTGCAAATGCTAATGCTGCTAGTTAGTTAGCATGCCTTTATGAATAGAAGAACCAATGGAATCTTTGTGGCAGATAAACTTTACATTGAACTTAGTTCCTGTTTAAGAGCATGGTAATATTTATAATGATATTTGTAATTGTTCATTAGTGATAATTACTTGGTTTAAAAACCAAGACAGCTTTATGAAAGAATCTAACTGTATGTCTCTCAGAAATTAACATGGCCTCTTAATGCCCCCACCAAGTCAGCTGCCAGGGAAGATTGCCTGGGCAGCAGGCACATTTACTACTAATCAGTAATTAGCCGTGTAACTTACATTTCTCATCTCCCCATGCTTTTTGCTGTGAAATGAGCTCTTTTCCCAGCTGGCCATGGGACATGGGACAGTGAGGCTTTACTTTGGACAGGTAAAAGATTGTGTTCAAAGTGCTGTGCTCACCAGAAGACTGACCCACGATGCGTGGAATGAATTCCTATGCCAGAGAACCCCTGATCTTTGACATGCTGGGAGCTGCAGCAGCCCAACAGCTGGTTCCCCAACACCTGTGTCCAAAAGTTGTCCACGTGCTTGACAGTGAATTGGCTGCTGATAATGGATAGCTAGGCTCTTCTGGAGTGAAACATTTACAAGAACCGACATGCTGCCAAGTTTAAAGCCTGGGAACACAAGGCAATTTCAAACCTGTCATTTCCTCTCAGAAAGGGGATTATTGCTTTGTTATCAGCAAAGATACTGTGTTATGTAGCTTTCCTGCCCTTGAATTATCTAGGTTATATGGAATGGCTGCAGGTTACATTGGAAAATACATCTTTTGGGTCTGGTGTTTATGCAACGTGTATATATCTATATAAACCTCTAACATGGAATTCTCTGTTCATGTGCGTACACAGCACAGTTGCACAGACCACAGACATATAGTGTTAGCACTTACAAACTTGCCAATTGCCTTAGACAGCTGCTGTAACAAAGATTTATGGCTAGCTCAGCTCCTACTGTTTTCAGCATTCGAGGTGCTTCCTTGTCATGGGTTTAAGGAATCAGTGCAGCACCTCAGGCACTGATTGAAGGTAAAGTTGGCAAACATCTTGCTTTGTTCTTGGAGCCATACACCCCTGAACTCCACTGCTTTATCCAGAAAGGTGCTCTGAGAGCCATCTCTTGGCCACAGCATTTCTACAGCTATGCTTATTTCTGATCATCCGTACATAGAGGATCTGGTAGGTGGTAGCATTACCAGCTCATGTAGAGCATGAATTATGCTGTTACAGGAAGAAAACTGCAGTTGATCACTCTTTCATGGAGGAATCTCTTTCAAGTTATGGATTCATTAACCTGAACTGCAGAAAAGTGAACAACGCAGCTGGGTTGGACCTGACTCTTGAGAAGACTTGAAATCCTAAAAGCCATGCTCTTGCTTTTCAGTAAGACCGTGCTTCTGCTGCTGAGCATCCCTCTTACTAGTTTAAGAGCAAGAACCAGCAGACAAATTCATAGTGAGCTAGGGATTTGTAGAAGAAACCTTCTATAACCATAAGCCTTGTTTCATTTCCAATGTGATATCAAAGCATACAGTGGTGATAACATACAGCAATATTTCATTTCTATCTGGTAATTAGTAATACAGCTATTCTCTAGGTGTTCTCCAGTCTTTTCTTTTACATATTTATTTCCTCTGCTCCACAGTCTTTCAGTTATACTGGCTTAAAAATCACATTATTCAGAATGTGCATATTTCTTAAGGAACAGTTTTAACTTGAATATAAGTTGTTTTCTTGCAGCTCCTCGAGAACTGCAAATATATTCAGAACATCCAAGGCTAATATCCTGTGGTTTTCACGCAGAAGTTGGCATCATGACCTACTGAAAGCAGCATCCAGCCTTACTTGAGATATAATATTCCATCATTTTGTGCATTGAAATGAATGTGTGATGTATCTACACAAGTACACTATATGACTATACATACGTCTTTGACACTTATCTTACATATGTCAGCTAAAATAACGTGTTTGACTAATTAGACTGTATGCAAAGCATTGGGAGATAATGAACTTGGAATAATCTTTTACAGTTAACGCTCAGGTGCATTTACCTTTGCAGGGCAGTGTCGTGCTGCAGAATTGCCTTTGATTTACAGCAGCACCAACGTGCTGATTGACTCAAAGGAACCCAGACAGCAGGTCTCCCTCTGTCGTGGGATTTAATGCATTTCTTTTAACTGTTTCTTTCTAAGCACAAAGCAGCTACATCAGTCACTAAGAATCAGTGTGTTTCAAAAGGAACAGATATAAGTCATGGGAAATTTTAATTCCTCGCTGCATGAAAACCACGGGGTGAGGAGAAGTCATTCAGAGGACTCATTGTTAAAGATTTTCTTTTAGGAAGCATTTAATCACTAAATCTGTAGACTTCAGTGCTTCTTTTTCTAAGCCAAGCACAAAAAAATACACAATTTCTCCTGTTGACACCTTGGATAAAAAATGATGAAACAAGCAGTTGTGGCAGGTTAATTGTTCCTTGGATATTTGTGAGCCCTGTGCAGAGTGTATGTGAATATTAACTCCAGCAAGCGGTGTGCTCCTGCACAGGGAGGCCGTGCTGGCCAGACACCTGCAGCCCCCAGAAGGCTCCTGCCCAGACAGCGAGCACACAGCAAGGTCAGCCCGACCTTCCCCAACTGGTGGCAGAATCAGTAAATACGGCGTCACAGAGCTCGCACAGCAGGCAGCAGTGCAGCCTGCAGCGGAGGGAGGAGAGGGAGCTGCCTTTGGGGTGAAACCTGTATTTGTTAAGAAGCCCACAGCTATAGGTGCATGACACAATGATATTTAGTAGATGGCTCCGTCTCCCACTTAAACGTCTACTCACTTGTTAACATACAGACATGTAAACACAGCTTCTTCTCTTTCTCTCAAGGACCGATGTCTGTGTTAAAGCAAATAGCTGGTGTGCTGATGTTTGGATTCACCTAGGATGAGCTGCTGGAGGACGTATTTACATCCAGAAATCATCAAGATAAAAAGAATATCAAAGCAAAAATTGCATTTTTATGACTGCATCTAAATAAGAGTTGCAGGGCTTTGTTTTTTCCCGGTATTTCATTCTGTTCAGACCTCCAGCTCGCAGAGTGCACACATCTGGGATGCAGGGAGGTGCTCTAGGTGAGGTGGCAGAGGAGCCAGTCTTTCCACCCACGTCATGAGAAAGATGCTCAGAGGCTGACTTGTCTGACCCTGTGCCAGAGCTGTATGACTCTCCAGAGCTTGTCAGTGTGAGTAGCACTTGGGTGAAATTGGGGTGCCTGATCTGGTCTGGAGATCAGCACCCTGTCCATCATGCAGTCTCTTTGGGATGGGACTGGGGAGACCTCCCCATGGTGCATCAAACTAGCCATGGGTTTTGTAGTCATGTGTTATCACTGGTTTGTACCCTGTAGAATATTGTTCTTGCACACAAATTCCTGCTTTTCTTCACTTCCAGTTTTCTCTGCTGTCCCCAGGGATGAATGCACTCTGCTGCTGTGAGTCAGGTCTGCTGTAACGTGGGGCAGACTCAGAAGGCCGTGTCCCAAGATGATGTTTGGATCTTGGTCTCACTCTGAGCCTTCATTTTGTGCCCAGGATATAAATTAAGTGTAAATACATGGGGCTTCTTAAAACAACCTTCTGAGATATCTTCTGAGCTAGAGATGCTCTTGCCTGAAACTGTTACGCAAAGAACTCTGGACCAATTTATTGTCTTTGGATTTAGCTTTTACTTTCAGCTGGATTTAGCCCTAGTGACCCAAACTAATTTTTTTCTTTTTCTGTTTGTTTGTTTGTTTGTTTTTGCAGTTCAGTACTTAATGCAAATAGCTGTGTGCAGTGACAAGGAGCAGCCCCAGGTGTGATACCTCACTCGGATGGTCACAGCCACCAGGACCCAGGGCTCAGCAGGGTGGGCAGCCCCTGCCCTGCATTTCCAGGTGTGCTCCATGCAGAGCTGTGTGATAGCACCTCCTGCAAAACCTCAGCTTTGTTTCTTTGCAGGTGTTTTCTTTTCCCTTTTTCTCCTGTGCTATTTTTACTGTGGTTTGAACCAGTGTTTAATTTGCCTCTTTTCACTTCTTGCTTCGAATAACAGTTCCCTCTCATCTCACTGCTTTGGCTGATCATTTTCCCTCCTGTTTTGTTAGATGTCTGGCTTCTCATGTTCTCATGTTCTTCTGCCCCCATGTCTTCAGCCTTGCATGCTCCTCCCCACACACATTTTCATGTGTTCACGTCTGCTGGGTGCTGAGGAGGCAATGGGAATGTCCCCACCCTGCAGTTCCAATATGGGAGCACACGGAGCCGTTTCCATCAGTGGGGCAGATTGAGAGACCAATCTCTGAAGAGAGCCACTTCAGATCTCCCCCAGTGCTGAGAGGTAGCGAAGGGAGACTGCTGATGCAGAATGTGCCCCTTGAGCCATGGCCCTGTTCCCCTGTCTCCCCTGCTGTTTTACTTCCATTGCAGCATTTAGAGGCCTCCTAAGGGCAGGCAGGCCCTTGTGCAAGGCCATGAGAGCAGGTAGCAGGCAGGTCGGTGGGAGCTGATGCTCAGAACTGATGCACTGGTTGCACCAGGGCCTTTGTGCAAAACACAGTGGTTCCATGGCCACATGGGGGTCTGGATCCAGGTCACTGGACAGGACCGTGGATTTCCTTTCAGTTGAGCTGTTGCAGGCGGTCCCTTGCCTTGTTCCTGAGCCCCAGCCTGCCTTCTCGCCTGCAGAATCTGCTTTCACTGGGGTGCCTCAGTCCTGCCATAGAGCATAGCACCCTATGAGTGTGAGAGCTGGAAATAATGGCATCTAATTTCTTATGGGCTTGTTTACTGTTGTTGACTGACTGTGATCTCGGAGAGAAAAAAAGGCTTTTGGTGTTGTTGGAAGTTCATGCAACTCTCTGTGTCCCTGCTATGACACCTCTGCAGCCTGTCCCCTATTTGAAGAGCTTCTGTGGTCTCTTGTGCTCACTTTTGTGGTCTCTTTTGCTCAGATACATGATTTCAGAAAACTGATAGGAACTCCCTCACCATCTTGTCCTCACTCACTCCAACAGCTGGAAATGAGGCATCGGCTTCAGCAGAAGAACCCAGCACTGCAGCATGACTACAAAAGCCACATTTTCATCAGAAACATGGCATCTAGGCTTTTCACAGGTCTGATTTTCTACCGTTCAGTTCTGCAGCAACAATTGGGCTGAGCAGATTCTCCCCACCCTTTTGTAGCCCAGTGCAGGGGGACCTCCAGCCCCACGTGCGTGGCCACAGCTGCAGCACTTCTCTAGCAGGCCAGTGCAGCTCCCAAGCCCACAGGGGCAGCAGGGATCCTCCAGATGAGTCTGTGGGGTGATCCTGCCAGCTCCCAGCCAAGGGTTCCCCTTTTCTCTGAGGCTGTGGGTGGCTGAGAGGCTCCAAACCAAAGGGTGTGAAGAGGGAAGGGTAAAAAGAAGGATGTTGCTGGGTGACTCTGCCTACATCTGGGCCTGAAGCTGCCATCTAGCAGCTCACTCATATGCGCGTGTATTTCGGGTTCCCTAAGAGTGGGAGTAGTCTGGTCAAATTTTCCTTTTACATTTTCAATTTGCTTCTCTCCACCCCCACCAAATGTCTCTCTCCAGCAGAAAAAGAGAGAGCAGTGTGCCTGGCAGAGATCTGCCAGATACATAACCTCCTGCAGATAAAAAATAACAAATCAAAGGCCTGTTTAGTTACTCCTGCACTGTTCAACAGTGCTGAGAGATTCACTCACAAGCTGCTTAAATGCTATTCCAACCCCAGCTCCTGCAGGATCTTTCCTTGCTGTTCTCGGTGCTGCTGGGTCAGCCTTCAGCAGTGTTGTGTCCTCCATGGGACAGCACAGGACATGTCCCATGGTGCTGTGGCCGCCTGCCCTGCGGGACCCAGGCCTCCTGCTGGAGGTCAGTGTGGTCCCAGCACTGGGATGGAGCTGGCTCCTGCCTCGCTGGTGGGGGAGGCCAGGTCTAGCCTCAGAAATCTGGACTGGAGAAGATGTGTTTATTTTCCTGATGATTCTGTGGGAATGTTTTTTTTTCCTATTTCTTTGAGAGTTTTGTAGATTAGTAATTGATTTTCTTGCTTGGCGTTTTGGAACATAAGTTAAAATCAGATTTGGAAAAGAAATGAGTTGGGGCAACCTCAACATTTCATCTTTGATTTTGATGTTTTAGCATTTTGTTTACTTCTTAAAAAGTCTCAAAATCAGTTAAAACATAGAATAAAAGTGTTTCTCATGCACAGAAAGGAAGAAATGTCTTCTATCTTCCCTTTCCCACAAAAGGCTTGAATTTGCAGCAATGAAACGTAAAAAAAAGAGAGGAAGAAACCTACTGGCTGCTGAGAGCAATGACTGATGGCTGATGGGAGTACTGGGAATGCGCTGTTTGTGTATCTGTTATATCACGAGCCAAAGCAAAGAGTCAAACTGAAAGACATCCAATTAGTTAACAACCTCTCCGTTGAAGTACATTTTAAAGAGTCAAATAATGACAGGAAGAAGCTGGGCTCACAGCCTCTTCTGCCCCAAAATATCGTTGTTCATTCTCATACCTGGCCAGAGGCCAGCTGCTTTTGGGCTTTTAGCCACAGGGTGCATTTAAAAACCATTCCATGCTCCTGTTTTCTTGTCAGTCAGGGTGAAAGCATTGTAAATAACCATTTTCAAGTGTGTTCATGTCCAAACAGAGTGTGGTGGTGGTTTTTCTGGGGCTGGCTGCAGCAGGGAGCATGGAGGATGAGTGGTCCCAGAGCAGAGCTCATGAGCCCCTGCAGGGTCTTCTCCTGTAAACATCTGCTCAAGCCTGAGGGTGGTTTTCCTGCTGGGCTTCAGCAAACGCAGGGAGCTTGTTTGATGTCTGCTCATATACAGACTGAAATCTGGTCAGTGCTCTGCTCTAGTGGTGTCAGTTTGTCACGGCCTCCTCTGGGATGGGTGAAACACTGAAGGAAAGGAAAAGCACAGAGCTGTGGAAATCCCCGGGTGAAGCAGGAGGGAGACCTCCAACGAAAGCGTCTGTCTGGGAGTGATTGGTTGTTATTTTTCCTGTGGATCAAGGGATGGTGCTTGGGTGCATCCCAACTAGCTTGATAGCTGTGGAATGTACGACCTATGAAGTCATCTTTCATTTTTCTTAAAGTATCTTTATAAGAAAATGATTATATATATATATTCATTCTATTTCAGTCATATATAGGGAGTAGAGAATGGGTTTGCTTTGTTTTGAAAAGCTTTTATATTTTCTAAAAATCTGGATATTTTTCCTTGAAGATAGGGGAAAAAGGAAAGCAGTAGAAAGCCAACTCTGTTTAAATCCCAAGCATCTCAGCTGCTGCGAGTCATTTTCATTGCCCTGTTCGCTTTCTCTGCTCTCTGAAAATCCCTCTCCACTGTGCAGGGCCCTTTTGTTCTATTTGATGGCTGAGGACATGAGGCAAGGTGGTGCTGGTGACTGCTAAGTCTCTGCAACAGCCGAAGCTGTCACACTGCTCCCTGCTCACTCTTGCTCTTGCTGTTGGCCTGGCACCCCATGGTGACCTGGTACTGCCAGGTCCATGGTTATGTATGGCTAGAGAGGAAAACAGTCATCAGGCCCCTTTTCCTGTGCTTGCTGAGCTAGGGGCTGAGGACCACTCTCAAAGTGTACGTGGTGCAGTGAGAGCCTACCTTGTTTACTTCTCTGCAAGGCTGGTGCTGCTGCCACCTTCCCCAGAAGCATTTCCACGCTGATTTCTGTCATGTGTGAGCTGTGGGCTGGTTTGCTCACGTCTCAGTACTCCTATGTATGTATCTATTTAGAGCATGTCTCTGCCTGTGAATGCATGCACTCATAGGCATGCACTCGCACAGACTGTAGGTGGCACTTTGAGAATTAGCAAAGATGCTGCTGGGGCCTGTGTTGGGGCATGGCTCTTTGTTCACTGAGACAGAGGGAGGGAGGAACAAAAACAGATCCCTTAGTAAGGATGACAGAGAGGGAGCAGAGACTCCCTGGAAAAAATTCCCCTCCTTCCTCACGTGCAGCGCGTGAGGACTGCGGCACTCAGCCACTGACAGCCCCTTTGGAGAGATGTGCCGATACCCTGTACTTTTCTTTACCATATGTTTTACTTATCTGCCTCAGAGGAGGAGGTTTGCTGTACTTAACGCCCCTGGAGTTCAGCTGGATACGGATGCTATCCGGCCAGAGGAGAAGCAGCTTGCTCCAAAGGTTTTATCGCTGTTCAGCACAGAGCGAGTGAGTGCCAGGCACAGATTATGCGTTTGCAGAGCTCCTGGCCCTTGCCTGCCTAAATTGTCAGGAGAGAAATTCAAACCACACTGCGATCAATCCGCTGTCTGTCAGCATCTGGGAACCAAAGGGCAGCCCCAGATCGATCCGTTCTTGGCGCCCTGTCCTCATTTCAGATCTCACCTTGTTTCTGCTGTGGCATATTAACACCTGCAGTGCTGGATGGGCACTCCATGTACACACACAGATATCACCTCTGCGAGATGTCTTACAGAGGAGTGCCCCAGTTTTGCCCCAAACTTGCTGAATGCTTCTCTATGTGAGAGGGAGATTGGTCTCTTCAGCCGTGTGCCGTAGCTCTGCAGCACACAGAGAGGCTTTTCCTTTCATTCTTGGCAATGTAAGCCTGGATTCAGAGAGGTTATTCTGCACTTGGGATGAAGCTCTCAGTGCCCCTGGAATGCACATCCCTGGGTGCAGCATTAGAGGATGATAATGGAGGAGAATTTGCTGTGGTTCGCATAAATTCAGAAACCAAGAAATGTTTCTCAGCCTTCTGAAAAGGCATCATGTGAAAATGTACAAATTTTTGTCCTTTCCAGTCTCTGGAAGAGGATCAAGAATGATGCCATTAATTTTTTAAAATGACATAGCATCATAAAATTCTGTAAGAGAGGGGCCATGATGTAGAGAATTTTGATTGTTTGTGTTTTGGAAATTGTTGCTCCTTGGAGATGTCCCTAGGGGTGTCCCCTGCTCTCTGCTGGTTGATGCTGACCCCAGTAGCACCTGGAAGAACATCTGTGGTGGTGTATTCTTAGTTTCTTGCGATAAGACTTAGCTGCCAAAATGGCAGCAGTGGACTAGGACCACGCACTTGTAACTTACTGGCAGATGCTCTCAGAAGTAAGCCCAGTTAGAGGAGCAGGGCCAGGGCATGCCCTTGGGCAGAGAACACCTTCAGCCACTGCTTCTGCTCAACCAGTGCTTGTTCTCTCCATTTGGAACTGGGTTAGGATCAGTGCCAGCCCTCTCTGCCAGCCGTTGGTCAAGTGATTTCCATTCCTCTTTCCCACTCTGTGGTTGGCATTTTCATTTTGTTTGAAATGGATGCCTTCAAGACACCCTGTATTAATCACGGTGTTCAAAGCGGAAGACTAGATCTTGCCTGTATCAGCATAAGGGAATGAATTTGCAAGGCTATCCAGGGCTCTGTGTGAGCACGGTGCCAGGTAAATCTGCATTCATAATCCCAGGTGTCCTTAGGGATGTTTGTCTAAGAAGGCTGCATATCAAAAAGATACTGAGGCTGATACACCCCCAGAACCACGGCTTCTTCCCATCCCATCCTATCAATACTTCTCTGAAGTTTTCTAATGGAAATGAAAAAAAAACAGCTGTGTAAAGTCTACAGCTTTATTTCATTTTTCTTCCCCCATCTCTCCCCTACCAAACTCCCTTGAGTATGACATCAGCTTAAGCACTGTTCGTTTAGGATCTTAGGCTTTCAGAGCCAGATTACAATGGAGCCAGCAAAGCGTGCTTTGTTAGCTTTGATTGTGTTCAATGTGGTGCAGCACAACAGCTGGAATAATTGAGATAATCTCTCAGCTCATGGAGGGGGAAAAGCGAGGCAGAAGCAGAGCAAAGGAGGAAGCAGAACTCAGCACAGGAGCAAGAGCAGCAGCACAGAGGCGTGTCGGCAGCAGCAGGTTTCAGCACCAAGTTGGGCATTCAGTTGCTTCTCCACCCTTCCAGGACAAAACCTTTGTGAGGCTATTTTAAGGTTTTTGGGGCAGAAAGGAGTAAGTGATAACCTCATAACTGTAGGGGTTGCACAGTGGTGATGGGTATACTTCAGGTCTCTCAGCAAAATGTTACCCCACCATTCACTTCCACGTATCCTGGCAATTAAGTTTCTTTGAATGGTGACTTGCCCCCTTGTAGCAGTTACCTACCTCCAGCATTGCTCGCCAGCCCCTTCAATAGAGATGAGATTTGCCTTTCTGCCCTCCTCCTCCACCTCTGCTGCCCTTCCTTTCGCTGCAAAGATATCTCTGTTTCTGCAGCATCTCTGAGTCCCAGGTAGCTCTTCAGAGGCAGTCACATATTTCTAAAACAAGAACAACAGACTGAAAGGAAAGCCAAGGAGTCTGTTTTGGATGCTACATGTACATGACTATGTATTACAAAAAGCCTAATATGCCACGGTAAACTTTACTTAACAGACTACTTAATCTCTACAAATGTTAACCTCCAGGTTTTTATTTACGGAGCTGGTGTTTTATGATGCCATTGTCTAATTGAAATGTGCTCATTCCTTCTCCTAGTGCCACCACTAAGCATTTTACTGATATATAGCACGAGAACTGGATGGGATTTTTTTTCTCTCGGAGTAAACTTGGGAGACAGATGGTGTTCAGGCGGTACAGATGTGACAGCTTCCATTGCCTTTTTAATGGAGCTTTTCTTGCCAGCCAAGCACTTTTGTTTTCAAATGAAAAAATTGTAATTTTCGCTGGCACTGTGGAAAAACAAGCAGCAGTGCAGGAGGAAGGAGATTTAGATTTGCACATCCTCAGCAATGAGGGTGTTTGCTTCATAAAACAGAGCTGGAGGTGGCCTGAGCCCTGTTCGCATCCTCTCCCAAGCTCATAGAGCAGCAGCTTGAGCAGCCCTCAGCCTTCCCTCTCTCCAATGTTGCAATGCCTGCCTGGAGCTTCCCAAGGAGACCAGGGGCTTGTTCTGCTGGTACAGATGGGGAGGTCAGGGCTCAGGGAAGGGCTTGGAGTAGCCCAGCACTATGAGGCAGAGGGAGGTTGGGAAGGTTCAGAACAACCAATTTTTTAGCAATGTTCATTGTCTTGTTTGTTGGGTTGGAGTTTTTTTCTGGATTTTTTTCCCCTCATCTAGCTTAGGAGCTTGAAGCAACAAAAGAAGTGCTATTTCATTCAATGCTAGCAAAATGCTGTTATTTACCATGGAAAGAAATGGCAATGCTATTTTGCATGGAGGATAACTGATCCTTTGAAACTCACTATCTCGGGTTAGCACAAAGGTGAGGAGCTCAGCAGAACAGGCGTAGCTCAGCTCCTTCTCTACAGAGCATCTTTTTGGCAGTCTCACTGTGACGTTACTGCACACCCTGGGCAGGGCTGTCCCAAGGGCTGCTGCCTCCCGCAGTCCTTAGGTCTCTGCTTTTGCTGTGGGTGCCCTCTGCTGCTAGCTGGTCACCTGCTGCTGGCACTGAGAGCCCTGGAAAGCAGCGATAAGGGAGGCCAGGGCTGGCTCCAGCCCATCTTTTAGAAGCAGTTCACCCTCTATAAGCCAGCGCTTTCAGCAGCGTTAGCTAGTGAATGGAATCAGAGCTGCCCTGAAACCCATGGGGCTTGTGCCAACTGGACTGGAGTTTCAGTCTGGAACAAAGTCTCTCTGAAATGCTGCAAAATGTGAAATTTTAGCCTCAAGCCTCTTTCACTTCTGAATTTTATTTATTTATTTGCAAGGAACTTTAGAAACCAGTTTTCCTCCCCATGAAGACAACTGAGTGTGTTGGGTACCCATGGCCACCAGACTTGCTTCTTACTCCAAGGCCAGCCTGGCAGCATGAGCATGTTTGGGGCTGGGTGCAGGCAGAGCTGGCAGGTCAGTGTAGCACTGCTGTGAAGTTTAGGCTGTTTGTTTGCTCACATAGACCAGGCAGGCCATCAGCAGGCTGCTGTCATGCATTGCTCTCTGCAGACTGCCTGTGGGCACATGGCTGGGAGGCCTGGGAGTCCATGGGGGCCTCAGCTGTCTCTGGGATGGTTTGTTAGAAACAGTGCTGGAAATACAGCAACCATCTGGGTAAGGTGACCCTGTCTGTCTATCTGGAGTTGCTGCATGGCTTCAATGTGCTCATGGGATGTTGTTAATTTTCATTTCTCGTCAGAGGAAGGAAACCCAATTTGGTTCAAAGCAAAAGCCAGCCTAAGAGCTCTTGTTAAGCGGGTGGTGGGCAGAAATCTTCTGCAGTCTCTGATCTGACTTCTCTACCTGCAGTGAGGACAGCAGTACTGAGGCCGTGGTTTAACACCATGGGTAAGGTGATGAAGGGCTCTCTGCTCCCTGCAGGCCTGCTGCCAGCTGCCTGCCTCGCTGCTGGGCACAGGCTCCCACCTCATCCCTTGTGCCAGCACCGCCCCCAGGCTGTGTTCAGTCAGGGACCCAGGCAGCAAGCCATCTTCTTCTGGGTTAGTGCTTCAGGTGGAGCCCAGAGGGGGACCGATGAGTGGCAGAACGAGCATGAGGGACAGCCACAGCTTTAGCATTAGCTAATTGCTACACTGGCTTAACTAAATCCAAGACACAAATGCTTTTCTGGTTTTGGACATGATTTCAAACCCATGGGTAGCTGGTGCAAAGATATGGCCTGAATTCTGTCCTCAGTTTCAGAGGAGATGATCTGTCTGCAGTAAGTCCGCCAGGTTTTGCTTCCTGACAGTCTCTCTTGCAAATCACTCTGCTGTCAGGTGGCCGGGGTTTCCATTCATCCAGCTTCTAACATATTTTGCTGTTTATCACTTTAATTGCAAGGGGCCCATGGCCATGCTATCTGATTACAGAGTGCCAATTTAAGTGCCTATAACCCTGAAAGTGCAGTGCCTGTATTCCCAGGCCCAAATCCCTCTGCCTCATTCAGGCATCCTGTGTCAAACTAGATAAGTGGGTAAATGCTAAAAATTTAGCAATTTTGCACATGTGCAAAGCTGCCAACTGGCAAGAGTCCTCAGAGTGGCAAGATGAAACCTTCTGAGTTACAGAACAAAATGTCTGTGCTGGGGTACTGCTCTACACATATTTAATGTACTGTCACTGGGGTTTAGTGGAAAACCAGAATGAAAGCTATTCAAAAAAATCCTTGCTTTCTGTAACATCGCTGTGGTCCAAGTCATTACTCGCTATATCATCAAAGATAACGCTATTCAGCTTTTGTCCAACGTCAATGCCTTTTCTGCTTCAAATAATAATGAGCATTTTTTGGAAAAGAGTTTTGCTTAGGTGTTAGGGAAAATAAAGTTAGCAGATAACAGACCTTTGGGAAATTTGTTGCGAGGCAGACACAGGTATAACTAAAGTAGTTGGAAGTGAATGCTGACAATTTATCTACTGGGATAGTAGTGCTGTTGGTGATGTCTAAATCCTATTTTATGTGCATCCACATGGACAGGATTTTTAGAAGAGAGTTCCCCTGTTTCCAGCAGTGAGACTCTGAATTTGTAGCAAGGTTGGGAGAAGCACAAGGGAGGAGGGCAGAGGAGAGAAGGGCTGACGTGGTGGTCCCCGTTGAGAAGAGGAGCCCAGCCAGAAGGTCTGTGCCAGACTGGGCTCCTGTGGGAGTATTGATCCACTGTCTGCATCATGCAGGGGTGGTTGTGAAAGTCACTTTGGAACTGACTGTGTCCTCCTGCTTATCAGACAGATATCTGAGAAAAGTTTAGGTCATTAAATGACTGTTTGAAAATAACTCAGGCAGAGGAGACGAGACAAGGTGCAACAAATCTGACGGTTGATCTATCTTGCTCAGTTTGGTTCATAAGGAAGGGAGGTGAGAGAGAAGCTGCCTTTGGCTTTGTCACAGTCCTTGAGGCCATGGGGGCACAGCCTGCAGGAAGAAGCCCTCTGACTGCCCACCAACTGGTGCTTCAATCTGAAGAGAGGTGGCAGCAAAATGTGACATCTCAGTCTTTGGTGGAGATGTGCAAAAGTGAGAGAGGGAGAGGACAAGGTAATCTCTCTTCCTGGCTGTTGTACCTGCGCCATGCATTTAAGGCTAGCTTCAGACCCTCCAGCCAAATGCTGGCGTTCAGTCACAGCTGTAGGAATGGCAACCTTGGGCTGAGCACAGCAGGTGGTGGCAGGACTAAGCCAGGCTGCTCCCTGACCTCACCAACCCTGTGCACAGAGGACCACGCTTCTGGGGACTTACTAATACAGCTATCACTGGGTCTGCTCCAAAGCCCTGAGAAGGTGAAGAACAGGTTCTTGGTGTGGAGGTCACCACAGAGCTCACTGTGGTGCTCCTGACACTTAATAAATCCCATTCTAGCACGGAGGCATACTGCATCCCAAAGCAACTGCGTGTACATGCACTTAACAAACTCAAATTCAGCTCCTTTCATGACCCAAAATAAATTGTTTCCATGCCTGTCCAGATTCTAAATTAACAGAACAAACAGTCATTTAAAATGAATGATTTCAAGTCAGAGGAATACAAATCAGAGACTGTATTTCCTGTCATTGGAAGAATATTGTTGCACCAAAAAATATTACTTAGATTTTCAGTCTTCTATAGACCAGACAAATGATCTTCATTATCAAGCAATCAACAGACAATAAAACCAGCTCTGGCTCCACATCTGACATGGCCTAACCTTGACAGATCGTTCCCTTTGGTGCCTTTACATAGCAAGGGTTGCCAGCTCACATCTTCATTTGGCTTTACCTCAGAATTCACTGATTCTTTCAAGATGCAGCTCCATCCTTTCTGCCATCCTCACCACCCGTGCTGTTCTTCACCTGAGCCAGGAAACCATTTCTAAATGGAGGGAGCTCAGTGGGTGACCCTGGATCATAGGTTTTCCAAGGCGTCAGTCAGGCAGAATGGACATTTGGAACGTGTTATGAAGGGTTACCCCCAGGCAAGTTTAGATGTGTGATGACTGCAGTATTCAAAAGTGACCTCATAATTCGGGACAGACTGTTGGAAGCACCAGTACTAAATTCCAGTTGTACAAATTAAAGCACAGCCTGAACTCCAGACGCTTCTGGTCTGATTCAGGCTGCTGCAAAGTCAACAGGACTCCCGCTGCCTCCAGTGGGGTTTCAATGCGATCCTTATTGAATAAACAATCAAGAAGTAAACATGTATAGAATCTGATTACCTGCTCTCCAGCCACTTGATGAACTCTCTGCTGCATCACAGAAATGCAGCTCTGGCATGTGGAATTCCAGCAAAGGAGGGTGGCCTTTCCATCACCCAGCTGCGTACCTCAGGCGAAGCTCCTCTATGACTCCTGGTCAGACGTCACCAGTCTCCGTTACACAAGTGGTAAGACTGTGATTTATAACTGTCCTTTTTGCCCTTCATAAGCAGTGGTGAGAGCTTTTTTTTTTTTTTTGCACAAACTCTAAACAGCTGCAAGTGCCCACACCCGCTGGCAGGTCTGTCCCACAGCCACTCATCCTTTCCATGACCCACCATGGCTACAGGGTTGCCAAGATGCCGCCCTGAGATCATCCCAAAGATCTCTCTTATTTTAACAGCACAGCTGTTTGTTATTCTGTCCAGGAGCAGTAAAGCTATCAATCGTCCAGAAGGAGAACGTTTTAAAGCACACTAAACAGCAAATAATACTCTGCTCGGGATATTAAAATATCACAAACCACAAATTTCCCAGTGTTATTACCTTGTAGCTGGCATCTGTTTGTTTTAGCACTGGGGGACGATGAACTGTGGAGCAACTTCTGCCTTTGTCTATAGACTGAGGGGGTGACGTGCTCATCCTAAGCCTAGGGTGAGAGGGATTGCACAAGACAGCCTTGTGCAGCTGGCTTCTAGGCAAAGACTTTTTTTGCAGACCCTTTCTTTCCAATACATTGGCTTATAATCACTGCTGGGTTTGAATGGCATGTCTTCTTTGTGGTAGTGGGGCTAAGTACTCTTGGACATTTCCGGTCATGCCTGGCCAGGAATCCTGGCACAGACCACTTTGTGAAGGAGAGGTATCTGCATCAATCGTTGTCTCATTTCTGTGCCCATCTGCTCTTTGGGACCTTGGAATTATTGCCCTAATCACATATTTACACTGTGTCTTTGTTCTCAACTACTTAAAAGTAGTTTTTAAGGTGCTGAAAAAGTCAGAGGCTAAGGTAGTCTGACTGCAAAATTGTTGTCATCAGGGGTTCCTGCAGGGCCAAATCCATCCAGACGTGGCACGTACTGGCACAAGGAGAGTTACAGGGGGAGATAAAGAGGAGAACAAGGCTACAGGCATAGATAGATTGGCATACTCTCCCTCCAAAAAGAAAAAAATATGGTCTGCTTGTCCTTCCCAGTCGTTAGATACTATTAGATAAAGACTGTTAGAGTAAATCTTGCAGATGTGGAAAAGAGCAGCTTCTCCAAAGTTAAGATCAAGGATGAGGAGTATCATCTGGCATTAAGGGAGAGATTTTTGGAAACAAAGGTGGACAAAGTCCTGCACTGCCCTGCAGAATAATGCTGTATAAGGCTTTGAGTGACATAGAGAAAGTGGAACATAGCAAATATAAGGTCTGGATTTAAACACTGGGAGTCTTTGTTATTTCCTGTGATCCTCTGACACTGTGCAATCATTTTCTAGCCCTGAAAATGATGGTAAAGGTTTGACAAAAGGTATAACTCATCAGTATGTGCAGAAGCATCTGCAAAATCCAGATGGGAAAATGACCTTGGCTCCTGCAGTTAAAGAGAAAATGAGGCTTGGGCCAGATTAATTCCCAGGGTTGCACACTGATTTCATTGGAGATGCCCTAAGGGTGAGTTTGATTCTGAATTCCTTAAAGTTTCCAAAACAAAGCTAAATCCAGGTGGGTGGCAGTATGGAAGTGATGGGGGGTTTTGTTGTGGTTTTCTTTTTTTTTTCCCCCAATTATTCTAGTACAAGCTACCATGGCTTAAAACTAATTCCTGCAGATCTGAAGGAGCAGAGAACTGTTTGACAAAGAAAAGGTAGAGACTTCACCTTTAACAAGCTCATGCTGCATTTAGAAAGATTTCATTTCATTGATGAGCTTGTCTTTCTATTCGAAGTACCTCCAGCTTTGACGCTCAGGAATGCATCCATTCCCTCTCTGAAGCCACCGCCTGCTGATGCGTTTGCAGAAGCTTCTCCCAGGGAATGCATTTCTGAACAAAGAAATGGTTTTACTGAATTAATAATAGATGGGCTCAAGCTGCAACAGTTGAAGCTTCATTTCTGCATGGGTATGGAGTCCAAGATTGAGACATGTCTAAAGCTAGGTTATCATGCCCCTTGGCAGTCAGGTATATCTCAATCTTTGTGATGTCTGCCATGTTATCACTTTATAAGAAGCCTATTCAATCCTACAGAGAGAATAAAACTCTGAAATAGTGCAGTATATATTTGGCAATTCAAGAAAAGGAAGCAATCATGAAATTTCAAAGTTGCATTTGGTTTTATACTGGAAAAGTATGAAAGGGTGTTCCAAAGATGGACAACTTGAACTAGACCTAGGTCTCTGAGTCCCTGTAGGGAGCTCTGGTTCCACACACTGACTGCACAGTCTGAATCCAGATTTAGGTCCTACATGGCAGCCCAATGACCCTGCTAGGAGCAGCACTTGGAAGTGCTGGGGTCTGGGAAGCCTTGCAGTGCCCTGAGTGTGACCTTGTGAAAGTTCACTACACATTTGTGTGAACAGCATCCACCTGAAGCTCAGAGAGAAGAACATCTGTAGATTTATGAGTGATGTGGGAATTACTAGAGTATCAATTTATTTGTGAGGTAGTGAGTGCTTCCTGTTTCTACTCCAGAAATCAATGTTTTCCCCGTGTGTTGCTCCCTATTAGTTGTGCTTTCTATTTTGTCTGATGTGCAGAAAGCGCAGAAAATAGGGGAAATTAAATATGAAGATAGTACAAAGTTAAACACACCTCTTTTTGATCTTCAGGTGGAGTTAATGTCAAGCAAAGACACATTTCTGAGCTTGTGCTCTGCGCACTGGATTGCCTCTTTGTTTAACACTGAATTGTGTGGAACTATTTCATTTGCCAGCTTGCGCAATAGATTGGAAAACAGAATTAATAGAAAACACTGTCAGACTCAGCTGGTAAGTGACCCCTGTGAGGCACGGTCTAATTGGAAGCTCTTTCCCTTTCCAGGGTCCCACTACCACAGTATCAGACCACTTTCTATGCCAAAACATTGTGATCCTTGTGGCACCGCTGCAGCAGGGCTGATTGCTCGTGTGTGGGGATCTCAGGCACCAGGAGCACAGAGCAGGGACACGAGCACAGGAGTGCTGGTATCTCCACGTCACAGATTTTGCGGTACTGCCTGTGGGGTCTGCGCAAACCAGGGACATGGAAGCAGAATGGCCCAGCACAATGAGCCTTGTTTTCTTGTCTTTCCTTACATGCTTGGAAGCGTGTGGCTGGAGGAGGCACAGGGCTGTGGGAAGGGCTCTGAGAGGAGCTCCTCTGGGTCAGAGCATCAGGAGATCTGATCCCACACCCTATATGCACAAGCTTCCAGGGAAGCTGTGACCCTCGAGAAAGGGAAGCATCACTGCACGTAGGAGCCATGCCAGGAGCTGGATGTAGAGACTTGAATGTTCAGAGACTGGCACTAAGATGAATGATGACTCCTCTACTTGCAATTTATCTCAGTGCTAAAGAAATTAAATTCACCAAAGGATTTCTAGAAGACATTGTCTGACATACTTTAACCTTCACAGTGTCATTTAGTTTGACTGCCTGACCAACATCTTCCTTCTCCTCTGTGCTGCCCCTTTGTTTTTGTATCAAGCAATGAGAAAGAGGGGCAGTGAGCAGCTACCTAAAATGCAGATTAACACACAAGGTTAGCACAGCAGAAACATGCTGCTTTCTTCTACCAGCTCTGCTCAGTATTTAAACTGAGATATTTAGTTCCCATGGGGAATATTGTACTAGAATAGAAAAAGGCACAGCACGTAGCTATTATTGGGGCAGTGATTGTAATGAGCATGGAAAATGGAACAATATATAACCCATTCTTAATAGACTCTTGGGAGGGTTATCCTCTGCTTCTGCTCAGATTCCATACCCAGGCACTTTTTATTTTTTTAATTGGTAATACTTTTTTTTTTTTCCTTACCTTCCCCTCTGGAGAGCCCAAATCCATTTGTATTGCTCAGTAAATATTAATGGCTTTTCCCAAAGATGAATTATCTCCATGCCTGCACCAGAGCATGGTGCAAATGAAGCATCCTATCTTCTCTTTTCCAAAGCAGCTGTTTGATCAGAGTTCCTGCCCTTTCCAGATGGCTTTGGAAGGTCAAATCCCCAAAGTGCCTCAGGTGGGGATGCTCTGGAGGTCCTTGCACCAACACGATGATCCCTGGTGTCTGCACTGGCGAGCTGAGCCCTGGAGCCATGGTGACCTACACCTCTTTTGCCAAAGACAAGGTGCCCGAGGTCCAAGAGGGCAGCAGACTGGGAAGACATCCAGCTTTCAGTGCGTGCAGTGGTTATTCAAGTGTTGAAATGCTCTGTCCTGAAATGGTAGGTGCTTTGCTTTTACCTTATGGCCACAAAGGTTTCATCGGGTTTGAGATGCTCATATGCTTAAGCATGATGCTAAACATGTATCAGCTGGCCTGCGGGGATTTTGTTGTCCTTAATCAAAGTGTCTAAGGAGAACATGGCAGAATTTGTTGGTGCTGTGATAATCCTTCAGCAGCTGAAGCAGAGCAGACAAAGTTTGCTCCATGTTGATGAGGAGGATGGAAGCTTTGCTGCCTTTTATTCCATGGAAACGGCCTTCCATCACCCTGAAGGCCAAAGCACTGGCTGTGGGACACGGAAGATGTGAACGCCATGGAAACCATTCTGTTTCACTGAGGAAATACTGTGGTGTTTCGTTTGATGTTGCTCATAGGTGCTTTCAGGGGGTCATCCCATAGCAGCAACTAAACACCTTGTTCCAGTTTTCAGAGGAATTTGGCCCTGCAGATGCTCACTTGGGCTTTTCTCAGTGTCTTTTTCTTGATGCAAGCTGCCACACAGACTGGGCCCTGCCATCTGTGTCACCATTGGTAGAGGCCCACTGTTGGCTATGTATTGACACCAAATCCCTCCATCGTTGGTGTCCACTGATTAAAAGTAATGTATTTTAGTGTATGCCCATACCTTGCTATAAAATAATTTGGAGCCTTCTTTTTTGAGCACTGTAGCCCTTAAAAAACGTTTTTTTAAGGTCTACCACACATACATGTTTCAGCTTTGCTGGCATGAAACTAGGGAAGATGGCACATTTTGTTTCCTGTTATCTCTGATCAGCCCAGGGAGCTTACACCACTGCTCACTTCAGCTTCTCTGAGGAGATGTGGACATTTTGTGTTTTTGGGGAGTCCACGCTTGTGGTGTGTGATCAGTGCAGTTTGAGGCATAGAGGTGCAAAGCGAGGCCTATGACAGCTTGAAGGATTGCGTGGGCTCTATCAGGCAGACCCTATTTGAGCACAAATTTTAAAAAATGGTGTTGACAGACAACTTTTGTAAGTCGCTTTGTTGAGTGTCAGCTTCACTTTACAGCACATTGTCACATGCCAGCACTGACACTTGTGGCATGACTTGCTGGCACACTGTGGCATGTCTGTTGTGCTGGCATCTTCTTCTGCTTTTTTTCCCCACTAAATTCCTGATAGTATGAACTGGAGCCATATTATCAGGCTTTGCTCTTGATGTATAGATGAGAGGAGCTTTGCTGCATCACAATTAAAAGACAGTCAAGGCTGGAGCATAGCAAACCCTCTGAATGTAATCGTAGTTCTGTGCTATGAAGTGCTTCCTGCTGCTGGACTTCTAACGTCCAGGTTCTTCCATTCATTCCAAAATCATGGCAGCATCTGTTATTTTGAGAAGAAAGATTTGCTGCAGGCTTAGCGAAGTTAACAGTTGCTGGAGGCTAGGTGAGATGAAAACAGTTTACTCTTGCAATATAGATTTTTTGGCCATTTTCTGTGCTGGATGTTTTCCCCGCAGCATGCTACCATAGTGGGGAAGTTGTCCTCCTAGTATCACACATAGGCTTGTATGTACAAGGGCTGTAGCTGCTAGAATGTTAAACTGAGTCTTGGAGCTCCATAAATGGTTGTGGTATATGTGGATAGCGATAAGAAAAAAAGAAATGTCACTCATCAGGACTTTGACACTGGGAAGTAACAGTGAGAAACAACGAAGAGACTGTAGAAGCCTCAAAGCAGGAAAGGGCTCTGTGAACTCTTCCCTGATGGATAACCAACACCACCTCATTGAGAGAGGGGTGGGAGAGAAAGCTTGCAAGATGCTTGAATCAAACATGCACGGAGACCTCCATGGTACCTGCAAGCTGTGGGTGTCCCTGGGCTTTCCCAGGCACATGATGAGTTTCAGGGCACCTGGAGATGAGCAGCTCCCAGGCAGGGGCTGGGGAAACCCAGCACAGTGTGGAGCTGGCTGCACAGCCTCAATGTTTTTGGGGCTGTCCTAATATCACCTGCACTGCACCATGATCTGACTTGTCCATCTTCCACACAGGTCAGGAGGTGCACAGTGTTTCCTAAGGTGTGTGAGAGGGTTTTGTTGTGGCTCATGCCACCACATTTGGCTGTCGGTTTGCCATGGCTAAGTAGGCAGTAAGGAAAGCCAGCACACGGCAGAGGCCCTGCTCTCCGTTCCCTCCCAGGTAGTACAGACCCTGGATGTGAGTGGGACTAATTAGTTTTCATCACAGGTTGGCACAGTGCGTGGCACATGGAGGTGATTAGCTCAAACACAATGGACCGAAGAAGCAGATTACGCTGACGTTTAGGCCTGAACATGGCATTTTCAGGGACTCACTCTAGCAGTGATTTGGCAAAAGAAAATTAGCAAGGCAAAGGCCCAATGTGGGCAGCGATGTGAGACACACAACAGAAAAATCAGCACGTGGTCCCACTGGGTCTGCTGTTGCTCACTGCTTTCTGAGGTCTTTGGCAAAGGTAGCACACTCCTGTGCACAAGGTCACAGCCATTTTCGGTCTCACAGTGCTGGACCTGCTCTAGATGCCATCAGTGACCACAGCAGGTTGGGACCAGAAGAGAGTCAGAGAATGCCCAAACTGTGGCCTGGGTGTTGGTGGCTTGGTGAGGTCACAGAGCTGCCAGTTCTGGATGTTGGTCTTGAGGCTCCGTGGCTTTGGATGTCCACCGCATCAGTGAGTAAGCAGCCAGCCTATCTCCCCCCCACAGCATGCACCCCAAAGTCTGGGAGGTCCCTGTAGTTTGGGAGGAAGCTGAAATGTAGGCCACGAGTTGTAGCAGCAGGTAAGGCTGGGCTTTGGCCCACTAACCATGTATTTGACTGGGAGCTCCCCAGCTGGGCCCAGAAGGCCTCAGGGTGTGACTTTTAAAGCTAACTCTGGGCTGGTGGTGCTGCTGGTGTTCTGCTGCTGGCCCACAGGCACTGGAGTCCTTGTTGCCCCTAGAGCAGGCTGGCTGCCTGTGCGGGCACAGCACTCAGGCAGCAGTGCTGCAGCATGAGGCTCTTTATTTCAAACTTTCAGCTTTTGAAACCATGCTTAAATGCATTCCTTCAATGCTGCTCCTGGGAGTCTTCCACAACCTTGACATTTGGCTGTCTCCTTGCTTTGCCCTCTCGGTGCCGGTACGGCTGCTTGCCCAGCCACATGCCAGGGCTGCCGAGGGCTCAGCCACAGTGCCCTGGGGATGACTGTGGGCAACCCAGAGGCTGCCCATAGCAGCATGGTATGCAACGGCCCTGACAATGAAGCAGACCTAAGAATTATGGTGGTGTTTGACATTTTATGTGTGCCCATAATTTTATGAAACACAAACACTCCTGCCTTATAACAGCAACGCTTTGGGCTGTTTTCACTTGTGTAAGGGGCCATTCTGATCCAATAACCTCCTCCAAGCCCTTGGATATTTGCTTATTAGCTTTGCTTTTCCCCTCCCACAGGAGATTTTATCGTGGCCTGAGCACTGAAACCCTCCCAGGGACCTCAGCCAGGGCAGTGTGTGCTTCTACACCAGCATCTCCATCACGTTGCACCTTGCTGCTCCCTGCTCCAGGACCTGAGTGCAGAAAGAGGTCAGAGACTGACATGTTGTGTGTGGACACAGAACTGCCATCTGCCTGCAGTACTGCCCATGGGGTGTGTGTGGCTGTGTGTGTGGTTTTCCTGCTGATCCCACCCTGCAAGGAGAGCCCTGCTCACCCTTCAGCTGCTGCAGGTGAGCAATGCAGGCTGGAGCACTGCACCTGGCCTCTCCTCAGGAGGGGCATTCATTCCTGGCATCTGAGCCTGGCTCACAAGGGAAAATGACAGTTAATGCTTTCCTCTTCATATTTCAGAGAGTGAGACCATAGCCACACCCAGGCTGCTGCAGTCTTCCTGTCCCCTTCAGCTGGGGTGAGGCCTTGGATTAGTGGAGTTCATAGGCTGGGCCCAGAATGGGTGTCAAGTGGGATGCATGGAGCCCCACCACAGCACCTCATCGCTGCCAGCTGCCAGCAGGGACTTCTGCAGCCTTCCTGCCTCCATTTTAGTTTTTAAAGCAAGCAGCCATTCCTCCTTCCCTTTATCTTCTCTCTCTCCCCTAATAAATACCATCATTTCATCCTGCGAGACCTGAAAAACCCATTTCTGAAACATCTCAGGCAACTAATACAGTAAAACAGGTCTATAAATATAAATAATTATGATAAAAAGGCATAAAATGCCAGGCTTGGGTCAAACGTACTCACACGCTGACACTAGCAACAAATAACTACACAGCGTTTGAATGTAGATGGAAAAAGCTGCATACAGAGCAGCCCGTTTGGTGCCCATAACTGTCAGACTCCTAATTTGGACAGGCCGTGTTTTATTGATAGCAGAACAAACATAGTCATAATCCATCCCTACCTTTCCTGCCGTGTGAAAAATCCCATCCATCCCCAGGGATGCGGGGATGGCAGAACCGGTGATGTGAACGTGAGGCGAAAGCGTGAGGACAGAAAGCACAGTCCCGGTCTGTGCTTCTCACACATCATATGCTAAAAGTTCAATTTTCCAAAAGCTTTGTTTTATTTTTTAAAGGTAACATCTTTATTATTATTATTGTATTTATTAGTTGTTATTATTATTATTATGCAGAGATGAGATTTTTTTCCCCCTTTGATCACAGAGCAAACAGTTTGCTTTTGAAAATGTTAATGGAGTCCTGATTTAAAACATTTTTTCTTCGCTTTTGTTTTTTTTGTGTGTGTGTTTTTTTGTTTTTTAAAACGTTGCAACAGGCAAGATCTGGGGTTCGGTTTCCTCGTCCTACATAGAGAAAGCTTCTTGAGTTCGGACTCCTAAGCCACTACCGTAGGTCCTGCCTTGCTCAGCTGTCGTCGTCTCAGTGTGGTTTCGCCGGGTGGGGTGGGAAGGTGGGTGGGAGGGGAGGAGCTGGAGGAGGGGAGGGCGTTTGTCAGCTATGTCGAGTCTTGGTTAACAACTTTGCCTCCATTCATGGTTGGTGTCCCTGAACTTTTTCGAGAGCGTCCTTGTTTCTCTCCAATTTCATGCAGCGATGGCTCTCTGTACATGCACACTGCAAACAGAAAAGACACCGTTAACAGCCCTGCAGTCACCAGCATCAGTGGCCACAATGAGTTACCTGCATGCCAGGCTGAAGTCCTCGCCCCAGGACACGCAGGCTTACAGAAACCTCAGTGACCCAGCAGCAGATCCCGTTATCAAGCAAGATCTGTTATCTGCCTCTCCTGTAGCTGGATCCTTCCAGGGGCACAGATAGAAGCAAAGGATTTCTGCTTCCTCACAGGTAAGTCTTTTCAAGCTTCACTGTTTTTAGTATTATTTTCTATACATAAACATTCCAGTTCACAGCACCCGGTGTTGTCCCAAGATGCTGATACCACCTAACAGCAGGTCCCAGGGCTACCTGTTCCCCAGCCCTTAATATCTGACATGAAGTCCTTGAGAGCCTTGAATCCAAACTGTGCTTGCCTCTGAGCCACCTGAGCCCTCTGGGTGTCACGCTCTGGAGCTGGAAGTGGCGACTAAAGCCCATTTGGGTGCCTTCAGCCAAGGCCCAAAGTCTGTTCTCAGCACTTATTTCTTGCAGCCTCTGGCTGAGCAGTGTCCCAGGGCTGTCCTCGTGCTGCTTGAGGTGTGCCAGCCCAGGGCAGGCACTGGGCTGCCCAGCAGCTCACACCAAAGGGAGCAGCTCTGGGGAGCTCACCGGGGATGTGGTGGGGATGTGACTGAAACACTGATGCACTTCAAGGGCAGGCACTTCGGAGTGGGGAGTGTGAGACAGGTCCAGAGTTCAACTCTCATGCCTGGATCTTTGCAAAAATTTAGATAGAAAGAAATGATTGTGCACTGCTTCATTTTGTAAAACCATCATGTCACAGACAGGGGGACAGAGCCCATCAGATTTTGGTTCCAGGTACCCAGTGAGAACAAAATTTCAAAAATTATCCAAAGAAACGAAACAAGTGCCTCATATATAGAAAAGTGATATTTATAACCTCCCTGATTTGCAAATAAATCCTGGCAATTAGAGGCAAGCTGCAAATGACATTATTGCTCTGCATTTTACTCCTAGCTAGATAAACAGTTATAGCAGCGAGCAACAATACAGGACAGAGATAAAGTGCAGTCAACTGTGTATTAATAGGAGGAATATCTCATTGAATATATGAGCAGTGAAAAAATATTACTTTTCCCATAGAGCATCTTTCACGCAAAGCTTTCACAGCAGGTTAGACACACACACATGCTGGGCCCCCCATGCCTGGGAGGCAGGGGCTGTGCTGCACGCTGTTACTGCAGCACCGTTACTTGATGAAAATGGGAAAATGGATAACTCATCCCATGTGTCAGGGCCACATGGGAATGCTGCAAGGGAATGCTGTCGGAATGCTGCAAGGGAAGCGTGTAGCACAGTGCTCCCATCGCTCCGGGGCTGCCCTGCACACTGTGACGTGTGTCCCTCAACAGCCCTGTGACAGTGACCTTGTCCGGTGCACCCAAGTGCCACCATCAGAGCAGCCCAAACTGCGGCTCAAGTGGCCTAACACTGGGCAGAGAGAGCTTAAAGCACACTGTGACAAAGGTTAACGACTGAGGGAAACCTGTGCTCGTGTTCCTGGGTGATTGCTTAGCCCAAGTCATGTGGTCCTCTGATGCTGCTCAGGATGCACAGTGCTGCTCAGTCTCACCTCAGTGTTGTGCTGCTTGCCCAGCAGGGCTGGGTTTTGTGCCAGTGGTGCTGCCCCATACACAAAGTTCTGCCTCAGGTCAGTGTTGGTTTCACCCTGCCCTCCGACCCCAGGCTGGAGCTGGAGTCACCTGGGGGAGCCTCCTCCAGCAGCCATGTGCATTACAGCTGTCCTCAGCATCCCCACGTGCCCAGAAGGACAAAGAACCACAGACACAGTTAAGCCACAGTCTGGGTTTTCGCATCAGCACTGCCCACAGAGTCACAAATACAAATCAGGCTGTAGAAGTAAACAACGCGTAGCTAAAGATTAAGGAAACCCTGTACCTAGCAAGCAAATAAGGTAGAATTAGCTGCTAATCTTCCACTCCAGCAGCTGATACAAGCACTGACAAGGGGCAGGGCTGGAGGCTGCTCAGTGTGCTTTGCAGACCGTGCTGTCAGAGCCTCAGCCCAGACAGGCTGTGCCAACAGCTCATGCCAGGAACTCTACAGCAGCACAGGACCAGCGTGTTTTCAGTATTCAGATACACCCATAGCACCAGGGTATGCAGTATTTGTACAGCATCGTGCACCAAACATTGCCCGGATATTCCCCTACACAAAGGGGTTGTCTGTGTGTGCTGAGCTGCAGCCACAGCACCCTGCTGCTGTCACCTGCACCGAGGCAAAGTAGCAGCAGGGTGGCACTCAGCACACCCGGGCACTTAGGAGGGCTGTGGCTGTGCAGAGCAGCCAGCAGCCTTGGAGGGATGCACAGGGCAGTGAGAACAGGGCCCTCCCTGCTTCTCCCACCCACTCCCACCCACACACCAAGCCCTCAGTGTCTGGAAACCAAGCTCATGCTTGGGAGCTTCAATCAGATAATCAGCTCCTATGTCCCAGATTCTAATCAACACATCCATATTCATGCTTTAATTGGAAAGCGCCATGAGCCTGATCTGCTGCACAGCCATGGGCGTCCGTGGAAGGGGGAAAATGGGGCCATGCCCCTCCTGGTGCCTGCAGCTCCCTGTCTGCTGCCTCCCTGCTAACAAGCAGTGCATGCACAAAGAAGCAAGTGTGCAAGCAGGTAGGCAGGCAGGGGAGTGGAGTACGAGTAAAGGAGAAGGGAGGGTGGGGAGCATTACTCCCCAAAGGCTGAAAGCACGGCGGGGCTGCCCGTCACCAGAACAGCCAAATCTCTCACCCGCACGCTGGTGCAGGATCCCATCCTCGTTGCTGCTTCCCAAGCACAGCACCAGCACACCGCCCATGCACGGAAGCTGAACCCACCCTGGGCTGCCTCCCTGAACAGCAGGGACAGGCCAAGCTCGGGGAGCAGCTCCGTTTTGGGTCCTGATCCCAGCACCTCTCGCTTGGCATCGCTGCAAGTGGAGGAGTCTCAAGGGGTGCCAACAAACCCCATTGCCCTTCTCTAGCATACAGGGAAAAGCTTACTGAAGGTGCTTAGGCATACCCATGCATCCAGTTTCCCCTGTCCCACACATTTTTGGAAGAAGTGAGGTTTTCCAGGGGGCAGGAGGGCAGCTCCTGGCCCTGCAGGCCGGGCAGGGTGCGGCTGCAGCAGCAGGAGGCAGCGCTGCGTTTGCTGATGCTTCAGTGGAGAGAATTAATTGTCTGAGCAACAGCTAGGGGCAGGAAGGAGCGAGTGATTATGCACCCTCGTTTGCTGTTTGCTGCCTCTAATTACAAACCCAGTCCCAGCTGATGCATTTCGGAAGCATCTGAGCTCACAGCTACCTAAGTGTGCAGGATGCTGCCAGATGGAGGCAGTTTGTGCAGGTAAGAAAGGCAGCACAAGATGACAAATGGCCAAGCAAAAGCATGGGTAAAATCCATCTAATAAGATGGATTTGCCATCTAATAAGATGATTAGCAGGTTGATAGATGAACAAATGAGTTGTTAGTGTGGGACAGAAAACAGACCAAAGCCTGTATGCCTGACAGACAGACACGAAAGAGGAGCTGTGTTTAACAAAGACTGTTTTTTTTTTTTTTTCTTTTTAAAAAAAAAGAGCACTTCCTAGGATTGTTTGGATTAAGGTGATCTCTTCAAAGCATTTTCCTTAGGCCTCCCACAGCTCCCTACCCAGCTGTGGTTTGCACTTCCTTTGCATCATCTGAAGACTGCTTTACTAAAACTGAGATGTTGTCTCCATGGAAAAATGCACTGGGAAGGATCTGGCTGCTGTTTCTTTTGCACGGATATCCATCAGTAAATGGCTCAGAGCAGTCATCACCACATCACCCTCCTATCTGATACCTGTGCGAGTCACGAGGGCAGAGGCACCGTGAGTTGGGGGCACTCTGCTGGCTCAGAGGGAAGAACAGCCCGATCTGCCACCCCACAGAGATTGGGGTTTGGGCCGTGTGAGGGATGGCATGTAGCTCTTTTGGGAGAACAGGCTGGATGTGATGGCTGCAGGGAGAGGGAAATAAAAATAGCAGAGCACATCCACAGTAAGCATCTGAGAGAATTCCTACTTCAATGACTGGAAGAGTCTTCCCATTATTTGCGATGGGTTTAGATGATATGGAAAGAACAAGAGGCACCAGAGATGGAAGTGTTTGTCCAGTACTAATCAATACGGACACTTAAAAAGATTGAAATTGCTTTAAAAGATTGCTTGGTGTCCAAGTGACAATTAGACTCAAGCTAATTTCTTCTGCAGCCTGGTTCAATCTCGATGGCTGCACTTTAAAGGCTCATTTAGCCCAAACGATCAGTGATCAGAAATAAAAATATCACAAGAAATGTGTTGCATATGTGTGTTTTTAACCAAAAGTGGCCCCACACAGTACATTAACTGCAGACTGCCTGGCTGTTTGCCTTGGCTTTGCCTGTGCACAGATGGGAGAGGAACCGAACGTTTCCCCTGTTGTTACTCACTAAGGTTTTTGTGCTTTTCTATTGATTAAGCTTGGCGTTCTTTTCAAAAACAAACAAGCAAATCCTACCTACGTTAAACCAAACCTAACCCTCCTACCAACCAAACACAAAAACCTTTCTAGTGTGTGTCTCATGGCTTTTGCACAGAGCAGCTCCAGCATCCTGGCCATCTCCAGGAGACAAAGCACTCTGTGGGACTGGCACAGCATGAAGCTGTAGCTGTGATACATAACACACATATGTACGTAGATAATGCTGTAGATACTTATATGTATGCATGTACATACATGTGGCTCTTAGAAGTTACCTGGGAGGACACTTCATATTTATTTATTAGCGTCCTGCCCATCTGCAAAGGGCTTCTGAATTCAGAAAGCAGTATGAAGCAACAGGAGTCAAATCTGCTCCACGAGCAATCATCTGGGTTTTTCTGTGATTTCTTTTCCCGCAAACGTTCCCTCCACTGAGCTGCTGCATAATTTCCCTGCACACGGCGATCAGCCGGGAAGGTTCAGCTCAGAGATAACTGCCATCGAAGTGGTGGGTGAAGTGATTCCTGGCACTGCGTGCAACACCAAGGGACCCGAATCCTCCGCGTGCACATCACTGTCAGTCGTGTCGCAGCGTTAGCACTGGTGGGGGGACCTGAGCAGCAGCCAACTCAGGTGCGTACTGCGGATGGGAGCTGCCTGAAGCAGCAGCAAAGCACACACGCTGGGACATGCCACAGTGCTCAGCAGAAGGGACATGCAAATACAGCAGGGGAGCACTTCCAATACTTCCTTTGAGTCGTGTCAAAGAGAAAGATGCTGTTAAAAGAGGGCAGGAGATGCCCCTTTTCTCTAACATCTCTGCTTGCAAGCTCTGCTCGCAGAGGCTTTGATGGATGCAGCACAGACAGGTCACGTGGAGCTGAGCACATTTTACTCCAGCCCTCCCCGCAACCCTCTGCTACCAGCAATGAATCTTGGGCTTGGGAACAGAGTCCTCCGTCTGGAGTCACAGTCCCAGACAGCTGAACGCTTTGGGAAGCTGACACGTGCCCGGGCTTGGGCGGCTGCCAGCTCTTTGATGCAGCAGCGCTCGCAGAGGCTGCCTGCAAAGCATGTGGAGGAGGGAAGGGGTGGAGGAGCCCTTAATTTGGCTGCCAACTTCCAAAGCGCTCGCTCGCTCAGGAGGTTATGTGACAGCTGTGATTGAAGCGAGCGTGGGAGGAGGCAACTGCAGGAAAGGGAAGCTCTCAGGCTGGGCTTGGGTTTTCAAAATGAAAGCGAGAGCGGCATTTGCTGCAGTGAGAACTCCTCTATTACGGCAACTCATTCTGCGAGGAAAGCCACAGGAATGGCCTGGTCAAGTGTGCAGGAGACAACTACTGAGCCACTCAACAGACACCACACACTGCATCAAGGAAGAAATCTGGACTCACAGGGACCCAAAAAGGCTCCTGGCTGCAGAAAAGCGATTGAGAACTAGCACAGGAGAAGCACACCTGTGACGTTCTCTGTTCTTCCAATACCTCCATCTTCTGTGCAAAGGCTGCAGATACCTGTGAATGCTGAGCTGAATTTCTCTTGGATTTACAAGTAACAGAAAAAGGACACTTGCTTGTTTCCAAAATCAAGTTGTTAGAATAAGGACTAGGCTCATCACACTGCAGTTCTCTATTTACCAGCTGCCAGCCCATAAAAAAAAGCCATGGCATGAGCCCATGGCACACTTCAGTAGTGTATGGTCAGCAGTAGCAGGAGGGCAAAAATTCAGCCCCACTACTTCCACCAAAGCCTCAGGCTGTGATGAAGACACACAGCATGAGAGCATCTCATCCAGCTTTGGACATCTATGATAGAGGTTTCCGTACCCCAGTGACTTACTGGGCTGTCTATACAGACATGAAAGAACATGAGCACCTCTAAGTTTAAGTCACCATACGTGTAAATGTATAAAGCACATCCACAACTGTGCTGGCAGCACCCATTTCTCTAAACAAAGTCTCATACTCTAAAATGAGCTGACATAAATCCTGTCTCTACTGACTCTACATGGAACTGGAAATCATTGACAGATGTTGAGAAAACCCTCATGGAGAACCCAACATTATTGAATTCCTGAACTGGATTTGAAGAACTGGATTCCTTTTAAACTTCTGGGAAAGGCCTACTTTGCTTTCCCAGTAACATCTCAAGTAGACAGGCTTTTAAACTCATTCTTTAGCACCCCAAAGCTATGAAGCTCTTTGGGGATGATGTGCAGAGCTTATTATGTGGGAAGGAAAGTGGATGGAACACCAACAGTGCAGCTCAGCACCTCGCTGAAACTTTACAGATATATCATCCTTGCTCCCCAACACCCCAATCCAGGCAGCCCCAAATCTGCATCTGCAAACTCACCCACCCTCCACACCACACTGACGGAGGGAGAGATTCCATACCTTCAATGGGTTTGGGTACAAAATGTGATGAGGGTTTGGTTTTTTTCACCCGGTTTCCCTTCATAATTTGACCTTCTTTATTGAGTCCCAGGAACCACGCTCGTCCGGATTCTTGCTGCCGGTACAGCGTGGAAGAATAAATAACGTAGTAGTTTTCAAAGACAGATTCCTTAAATTTGCACTCTGGTGTGAAAACATCCTGCAGTGAGAGATACAGAAAGAGAGAGAAGAAAAAGGAGTGCAAAGAATTAATCACCGATCTCCTAAATCAGGCATCACTGAGTGATACACGACGGCCACGCACTGCGGTTAGTTTAACAAAAGAAAACAACGGGCATCAGCAACACCAGCTCCCAGCAAAAATACTCATCCAGAAAACTCCCCACTGAGGGGGAAGGCTTCATTTCCCTGACAGGGCACAGCTGTGGTTTACAAAACGACCCACAGTGAATGGCCCTGAAAAATGTGCAGGAAAACTCAGGAATTTGTGTCCCAAGAAAAATGCAAACCCACTCGGAGCAATGCCCTCATTTGTGTGACGTGCTGTGAAGTTTGTGTGTTCTCCCAGGTCTCATCTACAAGGATTTGGGCTGAAACACTAAGCCAAAAACCAAGACAGCTGAGAAGCAAAGCAGCAGCCTTGCTGCTCACTGCTGCTCCCAGTGCATCCCCCCGGCTTTGCTCTCACCTTCGGTATGATGGGCACAAACATTGCCGAAGGCACTGGGGCTTCTTCAAATATTTAGGGGCAAAAGGCAGCTTACCAAGGAAATTTAAGTGGATTTCAGGAAATGGGAGTAAAAAACCATGTAACAAACTTCCTTATTTTCAAAAAGGACAGGAGGAAATGCTGGCACAAAGCCTGAACATCTTTCAATAAAGATAAAGAAGTAATTGTAATGTAGATTTTTGATATCTAGCTGTTTCTTCAGGCTCAGAGAAGTGGTCTGAGACTTGCCCAGGAGCAGAAGCACGTGGGCCTGCTGCAGGCACCTCCTGAGCTGCTGGCAGCACGAGTGGCTGGGCCCTGGCCACGTGCGCTTTGCACAAAGACTGCAGGGGGAAACTTGCTGTGTCCTGCAAACTTCAGAAGATTTTTTCAACAGGGAAATATTATTAAGCTTCTTCGAAAAACACTGGCTGTCCATGGGACTCTGCCAGTGGGCTCCCAACCCCTCACTAATACAAATACAGTCATTGGTCTGATATGGGTTTTTTTTTCCAGGCTTAAATGAAAATTCACCCTGGCCAAGTGCTCCCATTGGTTTCCTTAAAATGATGATATTCTTGCAAAGAAACCCTACAGCCAACCAACCAGCCAATCAAAACAGAACTCCCTCAAACTACAACGAATAAGCTTTTCTGAAGAAATAAAAAACATTTTATCAAAAAAAATCCCATCTTGCAATACCCAGACAAGGCAGCTCAGAGCCCACCAATGAAGGCAGTGCTGCTGCAGGCAGCGATGCTCCCTCCCAGGCCTTTCCCACTTGGAATTCTTAGGGAGCTCCTCCATCCTCCCTAATGGAAAACCCACGACCAACATCCGAGCGAAGCATCTGGAGCAACGCCACGTATTTACTGCAGACCTCATTTTAAGAGTGAACATTTTGAACATTCAGCAACACTCAGGCATGTATTCCCCAGTGCTCTGGGGGTTATATAAAGTGTTGCTGGCCTGACAATAAATCCCATGTGCAGCAGACCTGCAGAGCCAGGCAGGCTTGAAACCACAGAAGATAAAGCGCAGCAGAAAGCACAGAGCTGTGCTACACACGTGAAGCTTGCATCAATCATGAGCACCACGCACATAAAAACACTTTCAGCCCAATGGGTTGTTTTGCCCTGTCTCAGGGAGTCTTCCTTGCTGAAGAAATAAATATTTTAGGAAGAGAGAGTGAAACAAGTTGAGAGAAATCTGGATGAGTTAGAGCACTATAATGCAGTGTTTGAAGTCGCTTCCTTGAAGATCAGAGTCTGAGCACTCCTTAACCTGCCCCTTATCTGCAGGCTCTCCCTGGCTGCAGAAGACACAGCCCTCTGGGAGCTGCTGTCCAGTCTGCCCAGCTCTGTGGCCCCCGTCGGCACCGGGGCCGGGCAGGCAGCAAACCCTGCGCTGGATGGGGGCATCCCCACAGCCAGATGGGGAGCTCAGCCCCCTTCCCCACGCCTCGGCTACCCCACCAGTATAAATGTTTTGATAAAATTCCCCTTAACTGGGTTGAAAAGTTTTTGTTTGAGGAGTGGTGGCCACCAACTTGCCCAGAACATGGAATTTGCCAAGCATAATATATTTGGATTTTCAATGTTGTAATTTCAGCGTGGAACCAGGACAGCTTTTTGTTTTCAATGAGGCAGAAACAGAAAAACTACTGCATCATGAAAATGTCATTTCAGAAAGAAAAAAAAAATCTAAGTTTTTGCTTAAAAATTATTTTAAATCAAATTTTCTGGTAGATATCTCTTTTAAAATTCCCATTGTATAATAATATTTTCTGACACACAGCAGTAGTTCATAAAAGCACACACATGCTACATATCCACTCATACCATTAAAGCAGCAAAAATTCGTTATTTTAAAGTAGACATCAGCTTGATGAAGGTATAAATAATAAAGCACAAATAGTATTTTCCATTACAAGTTTAAGCTCCCCCCAAAACAACACAAGCCAACAAACCCGCCCAGTTGTTTCCGTGAGCTGGCTGCTCGGTTCCTCACCCCCATAAATCAGCTGAAATTCCACGTCAGGACACTAACCACAGCAACACCACCAAAAACATTCCAGCTCTCTCCATTAGGTAGGTTTAGAAAACCCACAGATTTGACAGCTAAGCTCTCATTAAATAATGCCATTTCTATTCACTGTTATTCATTGGGTGCGTCCTATAAATCTATCTACCACTTGCAGACCCTTATATTTTCCTTCATCGATATCTTGGTGGCCAACGTCAAGCCTCCAAAGTTCACAAGGCACAGCTAAGTCATGTCACTCGGTTCCAGCCCATGTCTCTTGCTTTGTGCCCAACTCATAACAAAAGGCTGTTGGGATATTAATGGCAGAACCTCTCTACAAGCTTTACTGTCAAAATTAATTGTGGCAATTATGCCAAATCAGGTGGGAACTAATGAAATGTGCAGACCTGGAGTCCAATACTTTCTCTTCAACGCAGAGATACAGAGTGGGTACAACCAGTGAAGGGACCCTCAGGCTGTCCCCTACACGCTTCTGGCAAGACATGGGGACATCCTCCTCCAGAAGTAATGGTGAGATGAGGTCAGCAGCACCCACTGCATTCTCCCTTGGCGCAGGGACCTTCCCAAACAGGCTTATTACAAACCCCACTCAATTATCTTCTCACTTCTCTGCTTGATAGAAACAACATGACCAGGCACAGACCAGCCTTTTTTTAGTCTTTAAACAAAGAAAGAAATCAGGCTTCTCTTTCCTGTACAAACCCTACAGTGCTCTTTCAGTGCACTTGGTCCCCTGTCAGCACCACCATGAACTCAGCTCACTCAGAAATCCCACTTGTTTGCCTCATTAAAAAAGTATGCTTGTGATCTGAAGGAAAAAAAAAAAAGGAAATTTGTCTGTCCTATCTTCATGTCAAAAACATATTTTTGACTAAATTACTTTTTGGATAGAAAGTAAATAAATCCATTTATTTCTTCATTGTTTGGAGATTTCGAGCCTGAGGCATTCTGCTAAATGTCTATAGATAATACTGAAAGTGATTTGAAAAAGCAGCTCTTTTCTTAATTGTTAAATTAAAAACCTGCATGAAATATTTGTAAAAGAAATGTTAGCAATTTACATGCAAAATGAATAGCATTTGCCTGCAACTTGTTTTCTGTATCTCAGCCCAAACCCTTGAACGAAAGGCAATTCCAGTAAGACAGAGTAATTAGACTTGCTTTGAAAAACAAACAAAGATCTGGTTTGTGCTAACTCCAGCTTAATTGGAAATTTCACAGTTTAGGAAAAAAGTAAAATGGCAGCTATCATACAGAAAATAAGGGAGACCAGATTCCACGACACTTTGAATCAAAGAAAGGAGCTAAATGGATGTGACGGGCATTTTGGGTTTTGTTTTCAGCGCCTCAGACCTGCTCAGCGAGGGCGTAAGGTACCACTGATTGCTCCCAGAGCATTTCTGTTTTAGAAAAACACGATGTTTAATTTATCCTTGATCCCAGCAGTGTCTCCTGCTGGATGGAAGTGTTGACTTCCAGGCACAAGCCACCTCTGTATCACCAAGGCCAGTCTGGTCCTTCAGGGAGGTGTCAGGAACAGCTGGCAGCATCTGCCCTCGCCCCTAACATGGGCTGGGGGGGATTTGTGAGGGTCAGATTTTTTCTAATCAATCTCAGCTTTCACCTGCCATGGTCAGACAACTCTGTCCCAGCCTCTTAGCCTTGAACAGAACAAGGTTGGCTGGACTCTCCTTTGCGCTTCCGCGCAGCTGGAGAAGCTCCACAGATGTTGGGGAAGTGTTGCTGTCATACCTGTGGACACGATGCTGCAAGAGACAGAGCGTATTCTGGGAATGCACAGCCACCCCTGTACATCTTAGGTCCTTCCAAAAATGCCAGCCCAGTGGTGTCACAGTCCTGGCACTGCTCCAACCAGCAATACTGCTCCGGCCCATGCCAGGCTGGGGGCATCGCCACTGCTGGTACCCTGAGCATCCCAAGAATGCTGGTATGAACCAGCACAGTGCTCCTGGGTACTGAGCAACCTGTCCCCTGCTTTGTTTGGGCCAAGCTCTGATCAGCAGAGAAACCCTGACATCCTCAGACCACGGCAGGTGACAGGTTTCCCTGGGCAATGCTCAGGGACAGCAGCCAGCAGGAAGGCTGTCACAGCTGTTGTACCCAAACCCAGCTGCTCACTCAGTGTCCCCCAGGACTTGTATTGCTTGGCATTTTCCTATAAATTTCCCCAAACTGCCAAATAAATAAAGATCTCTCTCTCTTTTTCTGAGCATCTCCTTTTATTATAACCTACAGGAGAATAGCAAATATACACATCCACACACAAACCTAATGACTTAATAAATTTAGTTACCGAAACTAGCAGCACTTAAAAAAAAAAAGCCCATTCTGCAAGTAGTTTGTGCCACAGTTTGGGAAAAAGATGTTAATTATGAGTGTTGAAATATTTAACTCACTCCCAGAGTAACAGTTTGTCTTTGTTTACAGCACTTACGGGTTTCTCTTTTATGTTCTGCACAATTACTGAGCCAGATCTTCGGACGGAATAAAAGCCCTGAGCTGCACCAAAGTCTACTGCATGGCAAGGATTCCTTCCCAGAGAACACAGCTCAGGATCTCTACTGATGTTAGTGCTTAGAGTTAAGAGTTTGTCAAGTCAATTAAAATATATTTATGGAACCATAAACACGAGAGCTACCAGCAATGGCACTGCATTGTGGAGGCAGCCTGTGGAACCCTGGATCATGGTCACCATGTCTGTAGGAGTGCTGTTCTGTCCCAGGGGAAAGGATAGCACTGCAGAAGAGCATCTGTTTCCTGGGGTCCCTTAAAACCCACTCCATGTTCCCCACAGACCTCAACCAGAGCAGGGTTTAATCGACATCCCACCCTGTTGATGCCATGAGCACCAAGAAGTTCAGCTCTGGTACAAACGCACATGGATGTGTGTGGATAAATAAGGACAATGGATTCTCATAGAAATGTGGGCTTCCAGATGAAATGTAAATGCCCAATTCCCATTTAAATCTGTGCAAGTACAGATCCTGAACAAGTCTTTAAATACCTGAGAGTTTGTGACCACAAACCTTGTATTCCCAGGGCAGGTCTTAAACCGTGCAGCTCCCACCCACAGGGTAAGCCCCTCTGAGAGCACAGCAGCACTCATCCCCAGGCAGGGATGCCTTGCACACAGCCTGCTCACTGAGCTCAGCGTCTTCCTGCTCTGTGTAGCTCACTGCGTGGCTCAGGGTTGCAGCTGTCTGGAAATGCTTTCAAATGATTGTAGCTGAGCTCCCTGCTGGCATGCGATCAAGAACCGCAAAACTGCATCCAAACTTTACATCTCATCACATCTTTGTCCAGATGGCAGGTGATATTCACTGTTCACACTCCACTTTTCCTCCCCCTTCTAGCTCCATAAGAGATTGGTGACAAGTCTTCCTGGTGGCCTTTTACAAGTAGGAGAGAGCAGATACGTTTTAAAATACCAAGCTGCTACATGGGAGCGCACAGCCCTGCTGCAGAGTAGATTCACTTGATGAGACAATATGGTTATCTACAAGCATTTTGACTCTTCCCAAACCATCTGTGGGTCTGAGGGAATGCATTTTCACATACATCACCATCCATGCAGGTCTGGTCCCCAGCTCTGAGAGCAGGGAAGCAGCATTAACTAGCAATCCAACTTGCTGCCCCTGAAAGCTGTAACTAGAAGGCTATTTGCTCTCACTTCTGGAGGAACTCTGTGCCTGGGGTACATACTTGTGTTGGCTTCATCTTAAACCCCCAAATGCACAGCAGTTCTGCAGGACATGCCGAGCTCCATCCTGCCCCAGCTGGCTGGGTACCCAGATCAAAACAAGTTCATACAGATCCACATGAGCCATGGTCTCACATCTGGGAACCCTATAAGCTTCTGAGATCCCAATTCAGATCTGTGCATCCCACTACATGTCAGTGTTGTGTTCTGCTTTCAGTTCATGGCCTGTTCAGTGCACAGATACATTTTTACTAAGCACTTTATAAAGTTAAATATGTCCAGATTCCCTGCACTGGCCTCTGACAGCTGCTCATGCAGTCCTGATAGGAACATGGTTTTCAATTTAATGAGTGTTGACAAGAACATAACTCAGGATGACTCTTCAAGCTGGGCTGCTCCCTTCCATGCCTCCCTGGAGAGCATGGGTAGGCTGGGTGAGAGAACAGGCTCCAGGAGAAAGATCTGGGTACTGAGAACTGAGCAGCTCTGTGTACAGTGTGACCTGGGAAAGGCTGCACGTGGAACAACTCACAGATGGGATGCACACAGAAAATGATGTATTTTGTCTGATGCTACACTTTTTGTTATTGATGGACTCCAAATTCAAATTCACAGTTGGATGAAATAAATTTTCATCCTTTCTTTTCAAAACATTAAGTAGATTTGGATTTTAACTGATTGGTTTGTTCTTTAATTTTGGACTTCATTTCAAGCTGGAATTGCAAAGGCTTTTAAAATGTGGAGCTGGAATGAAGGACTGAAGTAGTGATTGCAGCATAGCTCACCCACATGGCACTTGGCCCATGCAGCTCGGCATCACCCTTCTAGAAAAGCAACTGCTTCCTAAGAAGGGGTTTTCTGACAGCATTGTCTCTGGTGCCGCACTCCTGGCAGCCTGGAGATCTGGTGAAAACCCAGGACCATTTATAATCTAGGAATCCCATCTCATCTATTGTCTTCTCTGCATTCAGTTTTTTTGACAAAGTGTCCGGACTTGGTAACACTGCTATAAACTCTGCTTACTCCAAAGCAGTATCCAGAAATACATCTTTGCCTTCAGAGATAATGATCATGAGACAAGATGGGACAAGATGAAGATATGTTAGTTGCATACAAGAAAAACAGATTTCCTAAATTAGCATCGTGCTGCCTCATCTGCTAGTGCCTGAAATAACCATGAAGAAAAATAATAATGCAAGAACCCTAGAAACATGGCCAGATGGGATGCTTTGAACCTGTCATCTCTCTGTGGGGCCAGAGAGAGTTTCCTGGCATCAATTTCAGCCTGGGCACAGGGCACAATAAATTGACTTGGGGCCTCTGGTCACTTTTGCAATATTGCTATTTTTATTACTGTTGACAATAGTAACAACAATGTATAAACTAAAATAATGATTATGCATTTCCCAACATGACACTGTTTGGTCCTGATATGAAGAAGAAGCCCCTTAGTGGAAAATCAGCAGTATTTGATTTATCGTACTATTATTTATACTAAAATTACCCTCAAAGGCTCAAACCATAGTACAAATACCTTGGGCATTTAATAAAAACACCCTCGCTGTGACGGGAGGAAGGGAAGACCTTTCATTTCCTACATTTTTTGTGCAAAGATGTGGAACACTTAAAGACCAAGTGGCTTGCTGAGCCTTCTGCACAACAAGAGGTGTCAGAGCTAGCAGAGAAACTTATTTCCCCCGGGTTCCAGTTCATTTTCTTAGGCAAAGGCCCTCTCTTTCTGATATAAATGAAGTAATACAGTTATAACAACGCCAGGGAGAATGGGGCCACAGGCAAGCCCCAGCCCAGGTAAGGCACTCTCTGCGGACAGCCCTTCGGCACGCAGACAAAAGCCGTGCTCGTCCTCGCCCCAGAGGCACAGCCGGGCACCGAGCACAGGTCTGAAGAAAGGAAAAGGCTTTAGCCCAATCTTCTGTCTCATTCGTTTTCTGAAGGAACACATCATGTGGGCAGGAGATAAGAGGACTTGCCAAGGAGCTCGCCAGGACTATTACAACCGTAAGCTGGTGATGTACCGAGATAGCCTCTTCGCTTTCACTCTTAAATTCAAACCGCAGGACTCGGTGGAAACACACCATCACCGACACAATTCCTATCTTCTCTGGGAAGATCTCTCCTGCATTAAACCAATTTCAGAGCTGTCACGGCCAGGGCTGGAAATTCAATTTCTTTGCTGTTAAAACTTCCATCCTGAAAATGAGTGGTGCTAGATTATTAATATTTTGACAGCTTACTGTCAGGTTGGCTACAACTGGCCAATTAACCACGAGCCCTGTGGTCCAACGGTATCAGCTGAGGCTGGGGTGAGCTGGTGTCGGACAGCCAAAAAGAAACGTTATGAAGTGTGAATGTTCATGTGGCTTTTGCCTCCCCCTCGTTACAGCTGCTGCAGTGCCTACACAGGGAAAACGAGAGGTTTGTAGCATATTCTTGGGTGGGGGCCAACTCTGCTGCCCACCAGCAGGGCTGAAGGGAACCCGCCAACACCTCTGCCTGCTGGCTGTGTCTCAGCATGGTATCTGATGACCAAGCCAGCAAAAAAAAAGTCCATGGTGCTTCCCTAAAAACTGTCAGGAGTACCCTAAGCTCTCTGCCTCACCTCTGCTTGCTGGGGGCTGCTCTACCTGCAGCCAAGCACAGCAAGTGCCTAACGCATCAAATCCCTCTGCTCATCATCCAGCACCATCCACACAGGGTATGTGCTCCAAAGGCACACCGTGAAGAGGGGATGCAGGCATGTTTCTGTTGGGTCTGAGTATCATTTACTGGGAGTGGAGACAACTTGCTGGTCAATACCTATCATGTAACTGAGGCACTGACTTTAAGTTCTGACAGCAGGCTCCTCTGCTGGTCCTGAGTCCTCCAGACTCCGTGTCCTTGAGCCAGACACTTTGGGTTACTCTCTCATCTAAAATTCTTTAAATTGCTCATTATGTATGAAGAGCCTGTCTTTGGTTGCATACAATAGAGGGATACTCAGCCTGAGGAATGAATGAGACTCCAGCTCCGAAGAACATTTTTGGGTGAGAGAGGAGAAAGGAAGTGTTTGGCACAGAATGCAGACAGCCTTTTGTTCATTTATTTCCTGGGAATTCAGAAAATCAGCCAACTCCGCTGTGATAGAAATCCCATCAACATATTGACCACAGTATCTCTGCCTAGCCTGAAAGAGCTGACAAGTCTCACAGCCTGAAACAACTTTACAGAGAAGACTGTGCTTATTTATACCTTGAATGGATTTCCATGATAGGTATGTGCTGATAGCCTGACTTACTTTTTTGCCGTTACTTTAATTTTGATGTGAAATAACCCATGGACAATGCACAAACATTTTGAATGGACCCAAACTATGCCACAGCTCAGATCTGACTGTTCCAGTGTAGGCAGCCAAGTGACCCATTGCAGCTGACTCTTTGCTTCCCAGGAATCAGACAGATGGAAGTATATCATCAGGGATTTTGCAGCAGTGGCTATAGTGAAATTTTTCACTCTGTTGAACATTTTGCTAGAGAACTCAGATTGGCTTTGGCATGTGATTCTGTTCAGAAGCCAACTAATGACTGCAACTTCCAATCTAAGATAATATAGTCACTCTAGAGAGAGTAATATAACACAGCAACTCTATCTGGCACAATGCACAGTAAAGCAGGAGATCATTTTACTGTGTTACTAATATATAGAAGACTCTGAAACTGTCTTTAAATTATATGACCCAAAACACATCAACAAAGCAACCCAGAATTAAAAATTGGTATATCCTATTCACAGCTACTTACTGCAGCCCAGTCTCAATGAGTCCAGGGTTTCTCATCAGCTCAGTGTACATTTGATTTCAGCCTACAGACTTCATGTCTACAATGCAGGAGCAAATGGGTAGAGTGGAACTGCTGGTGGACTGTCCAACAGTCACACTGTGCACATTTCAGGATGGGTTCAGTTGCCTGTCTGCCACCTGGTCACACAGCTGAACATCTGGCACGTTAGAGGCACTCCTGGAGGGTACCCTTCAGTTTGGCATCATCCAAAAGGCATCCAGTCTGCACAGCCTAAGATCACTCTGACATGAACCAAAGAGCAGCATGAGAATGCAACTGGAGGATTTGCTCCAAAAGTGCACTCCTGATCTAACGAAAACACTAATGGCTGGGATAGTTGGCTTACTGCAACAGAGAATCAAAAAGTAAGCATTTGGTGGATGTGAAAAGTCAGTGAGCTACTGCACATTGTCTGTCTGCAGAAGAAACTAGGAGCCCTGTGTGTGTGCTGGGAAAACAGGGGTGTGAGCAGCACACTGTAACCTGGGTGCTGGCTGCACACAAGGTCCCCTTCTCCTGCAGTTTGCACTTCTTCAGGTTGTTCCTTTGTGATCGGAGACACTCCACAGTCACACTGGGGGGAAGAATGAGAAACCTTCCAAAAAGCAATTCCTACCAACATCCATTACAAGAAACAGCCATGTTAGCAGTAATAAAAAAGATCACTTGCTGAGCCTGCCTATTTGAATCTCAGTACATTGCTTGCAGAAAGCCAGGAGTTGACTACATGTCACAGCTGAGATCTGAAAATAGTTTTCTTAGCATGATAAGTTTTAAAGAAATCTGGTTGGTCTGCTCTAACAAACACGCTAGGAGGGGGGAGGAAAGCTCAGGGCTTTCCTGACAATATCACTGGAGAAGAAACGAGTCATTATCTGCTTTCTCCTGTGCTGGTCAGCAGCAGGGAAAAAAAGAAAAAAAACAAGACAAAAGAGAAACCATTTGTTCCTTGACACAACAGTCCTTTCTCAATATCCACAATATTTCATAGTTTTCATATGTTTTCATCGATGCTAAGTCCTGAATCATTTATGCAGCAACAAGAGCAGAAATGGATCCTCTAAGAATCACTAAAGCTGGACTACACATTCTGTTCAAGGAATAAACACTGAATCATGAATGTTTCAATTAAAACGGATATGATCACTTTCATAACAAGGGAAATGAAGGAGAAGATTAGAAGTCCTGTGGGAATGTAATGGCTGCTGCCTGGAGCAAAAGACACAAAGATAACCTGGAGTCCCAATGTGTCTGACTTAACCAACGGCTGGGACTTCATGCAAGCAAAATGATTAAGCAGAACTCTGTTACCTAATGATGTGTTCATGCTAACAGACCCAGACCTGTGCCCCTACAGCATATAGTGCTGGGCTCAGCAATGGGCACACAGTGTCCCACCCTGTTCAAAACTGTCACAAAGGGCAATGAACAGTATGGCCATGAGCCACTGTCAGCATATTTCACAACATGAAAGCATTTGGAAGGTGAAAGCCTGTGAAGCAGAGATTCAGTCAGGCAAGTGGAAGAATGCTTACAGAATCAATGGACTTTATTCACTGGTTTTATATTACCGTGTATCTACTGGCCTGACTGAAGCATATCAGCACGTTGCTAATATGCTCAGAAATACTTGCAACAAGCTCATGCACTTGGAATACACAGACAGTAATAGCACCATCGGGAGGATTTTACTTAGAAGAGGGCAGTAAAAAAAAATACGAGGCATGTGAGGCACAAAAGAAAAATAATGAGAGCTGTGAAATTTTACTTTTTAAGTCAGTCATAAAAAATGTGCTTTCAACTGACAAGGATGCTTTGAGAAGTCTGCTTTCTAAATTTAACTTTGATATTGAAAAGTCTTGGGTTTTTTTCTTTTGTGTTTTTTTTTTCCTTCGTTAGTGTAAACCTAATAAAAAATGAGGCGTGATAATCCTGGTGCTACACATTTTCATAAGCCATTTTTTAGCTTTAGCCTCTTCAGAGGGTGCAGATAACATTTGCACAGATACAAAGCCATTGCAAAAAGATTGTTCCTTAAGAGCAGAGCTGGCTGCAGGGTTTAATATGATGGAAACTGAGATTCACAATCAGCAGCATTCACATTAATAGCCATTAAATTATTTATTCCTATCAGGCTCTGGAAGCCTGTATGAAGACTAGGTTGTCCTGAAGGGCTCAGCTCTCAAAAACTTCTGTGTGTGCCTTACTTTCAGTTACTGTTCTGAGGGATGTTTATTTTTACAAGTCTTGACACACACTGATGCCTTTTGCTCCTTCTTTCCCTAATTTTCGGAATAGAATAAAAAAAATATATTGGTGCACCCAATACTGCACACATCCAGGAACCAGGCACTGTGATGCAGCACAGCCCATGCTCCAACACAGCAGGACAGAGCAGGCAATGTGCAAGGGCTCCCTGAGTTATCTGATCCAGCCCTTGCTGCAGCACAACAGTTCCCATCACAGCTCCATGTTACAGCCCTCTGATTCCTAGCTTTCATGCTGTAAGGCTCTTTCAGAAGCTCACTGCCTCAAGTCATCTCTGGGTGCATTCTACTGAAAATCATGGAACTGCCCTCACACCCTGCCTGTAAGGCCACAGGACAACCAGCAGGGCCACACAACTAACGTGAGCTGCCAAAGATGCCAACAAGGTGGTATTTTGCCCTAAAAAACTCCAGCTGTTTTTCCCCTACTTGTGTCCTGAGCCCTACTGCTGACCTTGATCTGTTTAATTACCTCCATAACCAAATTACACTGTAGCAGAATGTAATTATGCAATCAAGTAATGAACTATGGTTTTGCTCTTGGCCCTGTACGCAAAGCCACCTTTGAAGAGGGTGATAAAAGGGGCGATTATTATGAAAGGCCAAACCAGCCCCATGTACCAATTACTGGGCACGATGCAGGGGACAACGTCTGCTGGCAGCCCCGATCCATCAGCTGCTTTGGCTCTCGTTCTGACACCAGACGTGTGCTCAGGACCAGCATGCCGTGCCACGCAGCTCCTGCGGCCTACCTGCCCGGCGCACGTCTCCGTTTCAGACACACTCATTAAAACTGACTTTGGAACAGCTGTGCTGAGCCAGAACAGCAGGCTGGCCACGGCCAGCAGCAGTGCTGAGAGACAAGTGTAAAACCTAGCCAAAATTGTTGGGAGAGCTCCTCTGTGCTGTCAGCGCTGTGGAGCTTTGATCTGCTGGAAGCGGTGATGGTGGCCTGATGCTGAGGGGAAGCGTCTAGCTTCTGTGGACACTTCTGTGTTGTGGGTTCAGAGCCAGGCACAGGAGCTGCTGTAGCTCCCTGGGAAGAGGCTTCAAAGAAGCATGACAGGATTGAAGTTTCCTGACCAGGCTGGGTTTGCAAGAGCAGCTCAGCATTGCACTTGCCAGCAGGCTGGCAGGCCTGACCTGTCAGGTCTCATCATAGGGAGAGTTTGCATGCATTGCGCTAGATTTTGGGGTAGGTAGGAGGAAATGGCAAAAGATTAATGTGGTATTCAGGGAGAAATGAAATTACCAAACAGTTTTGAGCACCACGATACCTGGCTGCATCATACTAACAGTTTGGTGGGACAGGAGCATGGTCAACCCCTTAATACAAGTAAGGGTGGAGGTTTGTTTCTTTAGGTAACCACATGATGCCCACCAGCAGAGCACCTGGGTATTTCCAGCTACCTTGCTAACACAAGACTCCTGTAAGGGACAGAGGAAACCTCACTTTGGTGAGCAGGTAAAGGGTGTGGAGAAATGAAATCAGTTGCACAGAATCTTTGCAAAGACTGTGTCAGACTCAGAATCTGGATCTTCTGAATCCCAGCCCAACACTTTCAGAATAAAAAAGTGTTCAGGACAGTGTGGGAAGGCACTGGAATACCAGCACTGAATCACAGCATTGCTCTGGCCTGCCCTTCTGTCTGGCTCTAGCAGAAAGAGCATCAATGTCAGGGAATCATGAAGTTGTCAGGCAGCAATGCTGAGCACAGGCACGTCGAAAAGCCCTGAAAGGTCCATGGAAATGAATTCCCTATCATCATCAGCAGCTTCTCCCTTTTCAAAGATAAATAGCTTTTTATGTATGCAGTATATGTTTTAGCATGTAGTCTACAGCTGACAATGTTCAGCCTCCAGTGTAACTTGTCAAAACCTGATACGCCTTCCCTTAATCGATGTGGCAAGTACCTGAGCACCATGTGCTTCAAGCAGTGGGCTGTTGTCCCTGCAGGCAAGAGAGCAAAGTGAGCTGTCGTTCTTGCTGCTGTACTTCCACACATGCATCTTCCAGCCATCAAAAGCCAAAACAGAGCTGGATGCAGCTCACAGCTTCACCAGCACAGCTCCTCTGAGCTGTGGCTCCTCCAAAGGCCCTGGGACAGGGTGCTGCCACATCCCTTGGCTCAGTGTGAAGCAGACAGATAAAAGAAAGAGATAACGGGCATGTGGGATGGCCGCAGTGCATCAAGGGTCCTCCTTTGTCCCTGTTCTAATTGTGCTATTTCACATTGTTCATTTTGAGCTGAATAAGATGAAGGTCTTTTTGGCTACCATCCCAGCCTGAATCACTCAAAATTCCCCCTGTATTAGCTTATCCACACCCCTATGCAATGCTGAAGCAAAAGATGAATCTGGGCAAACAGTAACGAGCACATTGTAGGGCAAGGAAAATCTGATCAGATACTCAGGAGTGTTTACATGGGGAACTGCTGGAAACCAGACCATTTATGAAAATCTGACTACCACAGAGCAGCTGGTGACACGTGAGGTGTGGCAAGCGATCCCTTAGCTCCAGAAGCCATTTGAAAGCTATAAAGGTGTGCACTCAGGACAGAGCACTGGGGAGATGTGTCTGCATTCACAGTTCATGCATAACAACTGCACTGACTGCACTTTCAGGAAAATGTGCTAGGGACAGCAGGGAAGCAAAGTGACTTCATCTTCATCATATCTGACAACGTCCCTTTCAGGGATGACCCTGAAGGGTGTTGCTTCTTAGGGCTGCCTGGACTGGGAAAGGGGATGTGCCCCCTCCCATGCTTTTCAAGACAGCAGTATGCTCTAAAATCTATCCCCAATCTATCTCTTTGGAGTCCCACAATATGGGCAGTGTCACACCACAGCAACTCCTTCCTCTTCCTTCCACTCATAACTTACATTATCTTTTTTCCAATTCTGATCTCTCCTTCACTATTCCCTGGCACTTTATTTCAGCACAGCAAGCTTCCATTTCTTCCTGACTCACAGTTCTACACAAATGAGATTGCCCAGATATTTGACTGCCACACTGGATCCTTCAGACACAGGTCACATTATGCCGTGCTCTAAAAACATTTAGACACAATAACAGAATCACAGCAGACATCACTATTCCTTACATTTCTACTGGATTAAGTACAAATGCTTATGTTTTTAAGTTATTTAGAGGCTGACTTCCTAACACACTCTGTCTCAACTTCATCTTCGTCTCAACATCTCTGTCTCAACTTCAACAGACTGTAGGAAAAAATTCCTCTCTGGCCATTTACATCCTGAGTGACAACACAAAGAGATGTGAGACAGCAAAAGGGCTTTTCAGCATAATGAGAAAGGGACGTTCTGTTCTCCCAGGGGAAACTCTGTGGGCACGATGGAGCAAGAAAGTAACAGGACCAAGGTCATTGTCAACCTCTCCTCTCAACACAGAGAACCTCAGCAGCAGACAGATACCTAGGTTGCTCTGAAAGTAATGCCTCCCATTTATTTCCACGGAAACTACAACAGATACAAAGAGCACAACAACCCTATTTCATAGAGCAAATTCTCAGCTATGAAACACTGGTTTTCAACATGGTCACCACCATTAGCTGTGCATTTTCGCCAGCAATGAACAAGAGCTATTCATTTTGTGGTGTGACAGGCACGCATGGCTTGTCTTTCGTGTTGCTGTCTCCACTGCTGAAATACACCACGCACCGCCTCACTGTGCTCACATCCACTGTTTCATCTCCCTAAATGTACAGCAAGCATTGATGAATGTCAATGGGTATAATTTTTTCCACATTCAATTCCACATCTTTGCTTCATCCATACTTCCATGTCAGACACCATTGTGTCAGACTGCCCCTCTGCTGCCATCTCTCACACAGCAACAAAATGGAATGGGATATTGTTGGGAAAGTTCAACCTTTACTGCTATCCCAGCAACATCCACCTCTCACGTCATGGGCCAACATAATGAAATAGGAGGCAGTACTTTTGGAGCAGCCCTCATACATTCAGCATGACCCAGTGCACCAGTACTGCACAGGCAGTGCTTAAAAAGCCTGGGTCAGTGCGACACACACTGCATTTTATACACTTCATATTCTAATATATACTACGACATCTGCACATGTGCTTACAAGGGATTTCTGGGTGTCTGCAGTCTGGGATGTAACCTCAGCAATGGCCCAACCTCTCTGCTTTTGCTTTTGCCTGGAGCGAATTTTTGGTGTGGGAAAGGAGTGTCCTGTCCCACTGCCACACTTCTGCAGCCAGGAACCTCCTGGTCTACCCTCCACCTCCTCCACACCCTCACAACAGCTGGTAAGCGAAGAGGATACATGGCTCCTGCCCAAACACAGTTTACTGCTGTTGCTGTCAGCTCACTCTGTTGAAAATAATCCAAATGGCAACAGTGAGAATCCTCAGCCAAACAGGTTAATTTCCATGAAAAAGCTGTTTTCAAGGAAAAAAAGATTTAGAGGCAATGCGCAGTGATGGACAGCCCAGACCAGCCACAATCAGTAACTGTGTACTTGCTGGGACTGAATGGGAGCATGCTTGAAACGGGTGCACTGCAAGGAGGCTGGCGCTGCTTACAGGGCAAGGAAAGAGCAGGAGAGCAGAACCCACGTGGTGCCTGGCTGCTCCCCTCTGTAGTGGGCACCAACTCTTTGGTGGCAATGCCAGTGCCACTGATGGCACTGTGAGCAGCTCCATTCTCACATGGAAAGCAATCAGAAACTGAAACACAAACCAACCTCAAAATCCATCCCTCTTCATCCTCCCCAGGAAGATGACTCCACAGATTTGGCTACGTGGAGGTATTTCCAGCACCCCATAGCACCTGCACACAACAGGTAGCAAAACCAATTTTTTTCTCTTAGCAGGAAATTTCTTTTGTGTAATTAATTCCCCTGCTGCTGGGTTCATCACGTCCTTAGCCTCAAAATGCAACAGCAGATAATTCAAAACAAGCCTGGACCACTGTAGGCAGGCTGAGGCATCTCTTCTGTTTATCCCTGTATTTCAGAGCATGTCACCAAAGAGCATTTCATTAACTCTTGCTTGCCTATCCCCACCTTAATCTCAAAAAATTACCTGGGCAGGTCTGCTATGGATGGAAAGGGTGACACAGGGAGGAGTGCAGCTGGCAGAGCACCACAGGTCCACGTCCTGACATAGCGGGACAGCTCTGTGACAGAGCAGGGGACCTGACAGCTCCAGGACAGAGGCACTTTTTAAATAGAGTTTTTTTTGCACTGACAGCAAGTTTGGTGCCAGCAGGTTATATGGTTTGTACTTTTTAGGTTTGATTTTGTCCGAATTCACATATTCCCAGAGAGAACAAAAGCAGTGCTGCAGTTTGGTCCATCTGTGAGGATTTCACCACACTGTTTGCGTCCCTATCCCTTGGGGACACAGAAACCAGGGACCAGATTCTCCAGGGAATTTACAACTCAGGATTGGTCCCTCCTGTAAGTGAGTGAGTATTTAGGGCAATGAATCCCAGCGTCTGGGTATTTCATCAGCAGCATGGAGACTGCAAAAACATTGACGTGCATTAAACTAACTGTGGGCAACCTAACTGATTGTCTCCGTGCTGAGAGGAAATAGCAAAGACCTCATTAAATTCTGAACACCCACCATGATCCAATGGTGCCTAAGTGGAGCTGCAACCATCTCGGTGTCAAGTGAAGACACTAGAGGTTGCTCTTGGAAGGTCTCTACTTCTGCCAGGGATGGGATAGGTTGTGGCTGACAGCAGGATTTCCCTGCTGTTCAATCAATACCAGCATAGTAATTAATTGCAAGTTTCTATACCTTCATAGTACCTACAAATACACTATCCACAGATGGGTAAAACTTTTCTGATCTCCCCTGACCTTGAAGATCCTTTGACAAAACTTTCCTCTGTATTTTAAATGCTGTTTCTATATTATTGATGAACCCTTCAGTCACGCCTAGTGAAAATCCTTTAGACACTCAGAATATCGGAGATTGGCTATTTGGACAGGTGACAAGCCCATTTCTGCTAAGCCAATATTTTTCCTATCAAGAGTCACCAAGCAACGGCAATAAGAGTGAAACAAGATGAGAGCTGGAGATACCATCCCAGCTCCCAGCTGATTTCCTGAGTGTCCTGCCAGCCAGAGCGTGCTTCTGTGCTTGATTAATTTAAATTGGGAGTTTCTGAAAACAAAAAGTGTAACAGCTTCTAATCAGAGCGTAAAGGTCCTGCAACTGATCAGCAGGCAGTGAACGCTCAACCGCACTGCAAGGCACTCACTCATCTGAGATCTTTTGCCAATAATGATATTTTCACTGTCCAGCTCCTTAAACTGAGACGAATGACCTCAGCAGCAGGGCAGAAAGGGCAGCAGGGCCTCCCACAGCTGTGACTCCCAAGTGATTACCCCAGGGACCTCTGTGCTGGTCCTTCCAGCTGCTTTCTATGGACCCCACATGCTGAATTTTCCATATGAATTTGGGTAGATGGACTCTTCTCCATCCTGCATGTCCCAGCCTCTTCAGGCACCATGAAAATACAAACCATTGGCTAACAGAAATGGTTATTACTAAAAAGGCTTCTTGCTACATTACTCCTTATATAGACTCTCATTTTACACTGAAACGGCCACCTTTTTCTAACGCATGCATGCACGCTCAGTAAGCTGTGAAAGTACGACTTTATTACCGTGGATTTACCTCAAAGGGTAAAACTGAGCCAAAAATCAATTCGGGTTTGCTGACAAAAAGCAAAATGCTAATACTGGTGTTAAGGAATCAAAATGTCACTCCTTAGCACCGGCATGAATATTAATCATCTCATTTTTTACCTAATATTTTCCTTCCTTCACTTCACAGCTACTTTGCAGAGCAGCTCATACTTTCCTAAGTTTGGCCTGGAACCAATTCATGCCATTTTGTGTGTCAGGTACGGTTTCAGGTTTGGAGGTGAGAGCCCCTTGGCATTAAAATTAATTGATTTTGAATGGTTCTGTGAATTTTGTCATCAGCTCAGTAATAAGCCTCAGGTTTAATGGTTTCAGATCTGTATATGTAATAACACAGTGGATGGCCACAAGAGGAAATGTGGCCCTGGATTTTTGGACCTGAAAGCATCAGTCTTTCCTACTTTAATTAGAGTCATAGACTATCCCTGAGTACAGTAAATGCTTGGATGCCCATCTCCCAAGACAGACATTTAGCAGTTTCGACATGTAGTTCGTGTACTTACAGAGGCTATGAAGCAGTTCTGGCACCTCAGGTCCCACTGGGTGTCAAAGGGAATTAGGCACCTAAGGCTTTTAAGCATGCCTGTAAATCCCACAAAGCTTCTGTAAGCACCTTTCCACATCCAAACACTACTGAAAATCTGTGCTGAAAAGCAGATGAAGTAGAAGACTGACAAAGAACTGTAAGTAGTCTCATGCTACTAAAGATGCAGAAGTGCCTAGGGTGTATTATATAAACAGGGCTCAATAACAACATTATTGATATGGGACAAGATGTAAATTTTAATACTGTAAAAAATACTTCGCAAACAAAATTCTAAGTGCAGGACTGGTCAGATTATCCTGGTCCAAAACCAGACAAAAATCTTCAGCCTGATCTCAGCAGAACACAGAACAGCCATCTCACATCTGCAGCTCTTCTTCGCCTGATCCTGACTGCCCAGCAGCCCAGCGTCTCTGCAGCAGGAGCATTAAACCTGGCTGGGCTCGCTCTCACTGTCTGAACTCTTTCAAGGGGAAATGAGTTTCTGTGATTAACTGGCATTATTAACAGTGCTCAATGACTTGTAATGGCGCTGGTAATCAAACAGGTCTCAAAAAGTGGAAGAAGAGGAATTGAGTTAAAATATAAAGACTCCCCACAGCTTTCCATCCCAGGTCAGTGATGTGCCTGTATCTACAGCTTGCTAAGCATATGCAGAAATTAATTCAGTGACTGCAGGTGTACAGACGAGGACTGAATACAATTCTTTGCTCCAAAGACATTCCCGAGCAGCCTCATTTTAATGTGAAAATACTGCTGTCACTTAAATCATAGACTTTAGGGACAGGAAGTATCTCTGGAAACCTCAAAACTATCTGCTTTGAGGCAGGAAGAAACATACGAAAACCAATCCTTATGGATATTAGCCTAACATAGTCATAAATGACCACAATACACCTAACTACTTGGTCCAGAGCTTTCCTAGCTAGAGAAGTTCTTCCTTCCTTTGTTGCTGAGAGTTAAAGCTGCTGTTTTTTGCCCTTCTGATAGACACATAGAACAATTGGTTGCAACCATCCTAAGAACGCTTTCTGTGTCTGTTAATGCCTCTCTCAAGCCCATCTGCCATTCTTCATGCCTCTGGGTCACATTTAAGGAAAAAAAACAAAAACAACAACCAGAAAAACAAACAAACAAAACCCACCACTTCCCATCCTTCCTATTTTTCTCCAGACCTCTTTTTTCCTCACCTTCTTTTTTCCATTTCTCCTGTGGTTCTCTTAAAGCACAGTGCCCAGAACCCAAGGAGCACCGTAACAACGCCTTCCCTGTGGCATCCATTCAGGGCCAGAATGAAGGGTGCCTTTTTTATAAGCTTCCCATTCATTCTTGATTCATGTTCAATTTGTGGTCTGCTGTAAGCTCCTGTTCCTTTCCTGCAGTGTTGCTGTCTTGATATTTTTCATTCTCTATCTGTGCACTTAGGTTTTCTTTGTAGAGCGTAACTCATGAGAAACTCAACTTTACTGGATTCTACTCTATTGATTTTCACTACTTCTCCAATGTATCAAGGTGATACTTGAATTCTGACCTCATCCTCCAAAGTGAATCCCAATTTGGTACAATCCACACATTTTTTTAGGAGCATGGTCTCCTGTCACTTGCACCATTAATGAAAACATTGACTCGAACCAGACTCCCGACTGACTGTGCAAGACTCCTTAGAGCATTTTCTATATTTAACTGCAACACACTGCTAGGCACTGAGGGTGCTTTTTGCAAGCATGTGTCCTCCTCCCATTTTTGCCCAGTTTGCAGACAAGAGTTTCTTGTGGAGATCTCTCAAAAGGCTTCCTAATGTGAATGTGCACCATATCCCCACTCCCTCCCTTTTGCCTTAGGTCAGTTGGCTGCTCTACCAAAAAGGCAGCTGCACTGGTTTGAAACGATCTGCTGCAGCATTTCATGTGCTTTATACTAATGCAACATCTGAGCCCTGGAAGAAACAAGCAGAGCTCATCACCCTGTGTCCTGACTGAAGTCAGTGTGTAGATGTAACGGGACTGAAAGCAGAATAAAGACTGGATTTTTCAAACTTCGATGCTTTTTAGATACATAAATCTTTTCTGTTCAGAAACATGGGTTCAGGCAGTTAATAATGGTACTGGAGTGTGAAAAAATCAAGGTAAGTCTATAAAAAGTGGATGGACTTTCATGCACCTAGTTCTTTATACAGAGCTTTCTTTGCTGTATTCCCCACTTGCTTAATAACTATTTCCCCTTGGAATAGCCCCTCTGTGTCCTTGCTTTGTCTTTTTTTTTTTTTTTTTTTTTAAACTCATCTAGAGTGAAATTTTCCCAACCTAGCTCTCCTGGCTACTTGAAAGCTGCCTAGCTAAGTGATTTGCTAAAAGTGCTCTGTTTGACAGAGGTGGGCTAGGAGAGCTGGGAGGAAGGGCAAGTCCTGAGGGGAAGAAACAAGCAGGTCCCTGGAACGGGTTCAAGTTTTGTTAATGAGCCTGGCAGGTGAATGGAAGAAGCCAAGCTTCTATCTGGCTTATCAGCAAGGACCCTTTCTAACCTCTAGTTAATTGGCTCATATTGATTTTCAGGATAAGAGAAATATTTGTTAGATTCTAAGTAATTTTAGCAGAGATTCTGGACGACTATTAAGTATGGATCCTCCCCATCCAGCAACTAAGATTCTTCTATCTGCATTTTTTAATTCCTTGGGCTCAAGTTTCAACTTCTCCCATGGCTGAAGACACGCATGTGGCAAGGAGAAGTACTGGAGACAGGAGAGAAATCATAGAATCAAAGAAGGAATGCCTCAAATTCTGGGCTGTGCATGGTGCTCCTGGGGCTCTGCAACACTGTCATGACTTGCTGGGTGTTTCTTCAGTTCACAATCCTTGAAATAACGAGAGGGTCATGGTGAAGCCTAGTGGTGATGCTCTTGAGTATGGGATGTAGCACTGCCTGCTATATAGCATTGTGGGGATGTTAGAGGATATAAGATCTGCTAGGATGTTTTTGGAGGACTACACAAGGATTAGAAGTAATCAAACCTCATCTGCTCTCTCCTCCACACTGCCTTCTGGGCAATGCTGGTTACGCCCACGTTCCAGAGGGAACCATGTGATTCACTCCAAAAAAGAGCTTGGGATCAAGCTGACAGCTATTCAGGGCAAATAACCAGGGAAACCGGGCCAGGGAGCACAAAGCAGAGATAAAACATTTGACAGGACAAAAATGTCCTAGGGTGAATCTTTTTTCTAACTGAACATAAGGCAGCACCTGACCTACCATGAAAGAGAAGCCTGTATCTCCTGCTGCTGCAGTCTGTGGCCCCCAATTTCCTCATTGCTGTAGTTTCCTTCCCCAGTACCCCACTGTCCCACAGGGCCACCAGTTCCTGTGGGGACAGCAGCATGCCACCCCCTGTCACACTGGGGTGACGCCAGTGTTGCTGCTACTGGGAGCACATCCCCAAACTGCATCCCAAGTCTCACCCAAGTCTCACTGTGTGTTTTCTTCCCTCAATCCAGTTCCTGGAAGGGCATGCAAGGATTTTCCTTGAGAAACAGGAGAATGCCTCTAGAGTTTAGCAGAAAGGGAAAGGAATTAGAAAGCAAGGTCTCTCAAGATATGAAAGCCAAGCATCCACCAAGTAAACATAAACATTTTTGAGGTAAGCATGAACTGTAAACTCTGAATGCAGCTATTAAACACGAATTAACCAGGCCAGGATCTGATGTCTAGCACAGGTAGTAGCACTGGAAAACATGCAGAAGACAACAGCCTCTCAGAAGTCTTTTACTCCTTCTGCAAGAGCAAGGTGAGATGACAGGTGAGAATCTGAGCTTCAGGAAGGCACTGAGTAATTACAAGGATATCATGAGTTGATGCCAGTAATGACAAAACACATTTTATAAGACTCCAATTTTGAGGTTTAAGTCAGACTTTCTATCTTGAAGACCATTATCCAAACCAGCAGGAAGGATTATCTCAATTATCTCAATCCTATCTGCCAGAGATTTATTTTTTTTGCCTCTCTGAATGGGCAAGGTACAGGACTAGATGGGACTACAGGACTGACCCAGTCTGGCAGCTGCTGTGCTGTTTTATGGTTATCACAAGGAAAACCAGCTCAGGCTGTGTTTGCCATACTAACGATGCAAGAGGCACCACAGATGACTGAGTTTTGCAAACTCCAAAGCCAAGGCTGACATGCAATAACAAAAAAACAGAAAAGCAAAGGAGGAAGCTGACAAGGCATGCTCTGTTCATTTACTTGACACGAGTAGTTTGGTTTTTAATTAAGCATGCCACTGCTTCACAGGGTGCTGGGGACTGTTCCACTGCAGCTTATTGTGAAAAGTAATTTAATTCTCAGTAACGGGAATCCTCACTGCTACTCTGCCACGGCTGCTAAATCCCTGCTTGAGACCAAAATATAAACCATCGCCGCTGAGTGAGTGGACAGGCTCTGTGCGAGCCCGGGAAGCATGTATGGATGCACATGTCCCCCAGAAAGTGACAGGTACCTGCTGGTCATGGGGACCCTGAATCCAGTGAAGTGATTAAACCAACTTCAATCACTGAAATTTAACCTGGAGGTGCATGAAAATGCGTAGTTACATAGGCAAACATATGCAATACCTCTGTTTGGTCTAAGTCTTGCAGGTCTAACTGGCAGATAAATTACCTATCAGAGATGAGAGCACAGACTGCAGTCCGAGAGCCCTGCAGTCAGGGAGGAGCCCACAGACCCTGTGGCTCATCCCCAGCACTCTCAGTCCTGAGGGCCAACAGTGGCCAATGCCAGACACCGATGGGCAGGGCAGAGCGGGGGGACAAACGTGCCTTGTCGGCTGGTGATGAGTTTGCCATTATCTGCAATTAATATTTGGGCTTTGCTGAGACCAGGAGGATACTGGCTATCAAATCAAGGGCAGGGGAGGAAGGAAAAAATACTTGCAAAAATCTGGGGACGTGGTAATTTCAAATGACTGCCTCTGGGTGCTGGGCTGATGAAGGACAGAGCGACTCGTGCAGAGCTCGGCTCAGCGCTGATACTGACACATGAGAAAATCTTCTTCATGTCTCAAAGGGTACAACTTGTCAAAACCACCAGGGCCTTTTTCAAGCTGCATTTCCTCTTTTTTATCTGTCATCAGTGAGTCCCAGGTAATATCTGTGTTGGACAAATTTTCTGCAGCAGATTTTATTTTTTGCACACAAGTTCTCTCACTATACATAGAAATTGCCACATCAGAGGAGATGAGGGGCTGCCCAGTAAAGCATCCCCTCTCTAAGCAGCACCATCTGCTCCACAGAGCGTGCAAGTGCTCCCACCACGGCAGTAATGGCATAACTTGCCTCAAGGAAATTTCCTCCATACCCTCAAAATGTAAAGGTTGGCTTAAATGAAAAGTCATTACATCAATTCCTCCGCTCCTGGGGAAGCCAAATCCACAGCCACAGCAGTTTTGAACCTCCACATCGTACCACAACGCTGTTCACTGCAGAAAGCGAGATTGAACTGATGCATAAAAAGGTAATAGATTTTTAAGTAATAGAAGGGAAGATAATGTGGCCTATAAAGGGCTATCATAAAAAATGTCACACACTGACCAAGGACAGAAAATGACACAGGCAGGTCTGCCTGGACACGCCGCAGCTGCAAGGATAAAAAACACACAGAAATAAGCAAAGAAATGCTACCACTCCATCAGCCCCTGACATTTGTGTCTGTGGGACCGTGACTGTTGCGGTTCCACGTGGATGTCCCCAGCAGAGGGTGGCCCTGGTCCCACGGGACACGAGGCTCTGCCCCAGCCTCTCCCATAGCTGCCGAGGGGGAGCAGGACGGCGGGATTAACCTCCAGCAGCACGTTTGATGTGCAGGGAAACCCTGCCAAGGCAGCCTGTCACTTATTAAGAACATTTGTCAAGGTTGTTAAACAACCTTGACAACAAACCCACAGGCAGCAACAGCAGCAGAAGGGGGCCCGCAATGCTGCCTGGATTTGCTTTATTAAACATAGCTTCATTTGATTCCAACATCAAATAAACTGCTGTGATCTCTGTGGTCTGAGGGCTGATGCAAAAGGCTTGAGAACCACGGCCTGCACAGGTGGCTGCTTCTCACCTATGGAAAATCTTTCAAAATCCTCCCAGGGGAGCACCCACACGTGCTGGCAGGGCACCCTGTTTCTGCTGGTGCCCTCAGCCCTCTTCCCTGAGCTGCTCAGGGGCTCTGCAGGGAGGATGTTCCATCCCTTCCCAGTCTTCCCACCTACAGGAGAGGACTGGCCCATGGGCAGCTCCCCAGACGAGCTCTCCAGCTTGCACACAGCACAGGTACCAAGGAGGGAGGCTGCACGTGGCAAGCCCCATGGTGCATGCCCCATGCTCATGCTGCCACCCTCCCGTCCCCATCCCCACTACAGCTACAGCCAGCCCAGCCTGTTCGACTACAGAGTTTGTATGACCGACTTCAGGACCCCCAAAGCACATCTACGTCTCATTTTCTCAGGTGTCTGTTTGGTAAAGCTAATGCATGAAAAATAAGCAAAGCATAGTGCTGCCTGATAACGCCAAAGGTTAAGAGAAACTTTTGCCATTGAAAAGTGCTTCATCAAAACCAGTATGTGCATGTCTTGCTCAGTTTCAGTGGGAGGTGTGGGTTTGGGTGCTCCAGCGGACAGCAGACACCCCAGTCTCACCCACTCCCCATTTCCCAGCTCCTGTGCTTGTAGGGCATGGTGAGCTCCCCAGAACAGAACCATTTCCAGCCACCCATCATCACTTTGCTTACAGAAGCCTGGAAAGTGGCTTGCAGAATGTACACAGAGAGGAGGGTTTGGATAGCAGAGACGCTCTAGGCAAAGACTCAGCCTGACCTATTGACTGGAAGCTGAGGCAAAAACAGAAACAGCAGCAGTCCTGACCATGAGACTAACCATGGGGCATCATCAGCCAGTGCCAGTGGACTGTCCCCATGCACCACAGCTCCTCTTCAACACAGACTCCTGGTTAAGAAAATATTTTTAGTTATTTTTCCTTTTTACTTTTTTTTTCCCACCTAGCAAACAGCTGTTGGAAATAACAGTTAATAACAGTCTTCCCAAAACATATCAGCTTTACTTATGCATTTGTGCTCTATCCATTAACCTGTCAGCAACAGGTAATGAATGCTGTCCTGTCCACTGACAGCACGGAGGGCTGGGACTCAGAACACAGGTTAAACAGAATACAGTGATATTTTATCTTCAGTTATATAGGGTGAGTTGAGTGTTAATTAATTCATGATTCACAAAGTTGTTTGCAGTGTCTGGGTATGTTCAGCTGTGTTCATATTAGGGATTAAGAGGTATTATAACAACAGGAGGCTGGCGATGGTTTAATTAACTAAACCATTAGCACCATTTTGGTCCACATATGCACAGTTCAGCTGTATTGCTAGAAAACTCTGGGCATTAACTTGGTTTATGGCTCATGCTATGAGCTCAGTTCTGCTCCCCCGCACACGCATATCCTTGTTCCTCCTCTCAAATTTGGCTTGAATGGAACCATTTTCATCCACTAGAGCCAAGGAAATCAATGTAATAGCACATCTGAATGACGACTAAAAAATTATGTATTTTGTGAATAGAAGAGGAGGGCAAGTGAATTCTCTGATGGATATATTCTTCTGGACAAAGAATATTTCTGGGTTTGGAACATACCATTTGGGAGAGAACAAGAGCCACTAAACAATATTCTGTCAAAATGTTCTGAGCTTCAGTTTACATTTACATAAAAAGATTGTTTCTTTATGCAAAGTTTGAACACAATGTCTCATTTCTATCCTCTGCAGTAAAATTAACACAGTTACTGTGGTCTCTGGCATTTTCTTTTATGTCTTTTAAGTTTGATCTTTTTAGAGAAGCATTTTGTGGGACTCAAGGTGGATATTCTGTGAATTTGTTTCTAATAAAAGTCAATGACAAAATTATCTGCAATTGTAGAACAATTAGGAGGAACAGGTTATATACTCTTCCCACCATTTGATCCTAGGACTCTCTGATGCCTCATGAGTGGTGATACTGAAATGTCTTATGTCTGTATTCACAACTTTGAGATAAGCTACACTCCTCTTCCTAGATGTTCAAGGTGTATTATTCAATTCTTTCTGGCTAAACCATTAAGGTGGGTAAGAGGTAATCCATAGGCACCACCAGCCATGGGAGTTGTACGCCAGGTTGGGAGATCCCTCCAGAAGTCAGCTGATTCTGCTTAGATTTGTGGTTTCCATTCCTGAAAAGTTTACATATGCCAATTTTCAACCTGAAAACTGGAACACAAACACCAGTGTTCAGACACCTGTGAACTCACCACTGAGCAGGAAGACCTCTAGAAGACAGAAATCAGAACCTTCAACCAAGCTTAATAAGCAGCCTGATAAACAAGAATATGGAGGACCCAATCCTCAACACATATCAGGCTGAGAAAAAGAAAGATTATAGACTTCTAAGGGCTTTTCCTTCCCTAGTCACTCTGAACATCAAAGACTGAGCCATCTCTTCCCTTGGCAAAAACAGGAACAATGTTAGTGTCAGTGATGAATCAGCCTTAGCACACAGGAGAAAAGGTACTGTTCCGTTTTTCTGAGCTTTATTATCCAAGTATTGGGAGAAATCTTAACACAAGATGAAAAACTATACTTCTTGATGTACACTAAATATGTATCTTCAGGTTTAAGCCATTAATTTTCTTTTCTTTATGTCTTTAAACTTGGATAATTTAAAATCAAATCAGAGTGTATTAGGATTGGAAAACATTTCTGAAATGCAAGATGAATCTAAATCAATACTGTTGGTCTCAAACTGACAGAATTTCACCCATGGCTGCAACCAGGACCTGCAAAAACAGGCATTGCACAGTTCAGGCAAAGAGTTGTGGAAATGTGGGGGTTCAGCATCTGGGTCCATGTTAAAATTTTACCAATGAAAGGCATGGTCAGCCCACCATGCATGGTACATCAAGCTGCACGGTTCCAGCTGAGACAGCACTTCACTCTGCCACATGATTTTACCCCAGACGTGGACACAGTCCCACACTGATGGGAGGAAGGTCTATCACAAGAGCTTTTGCAATAAACATAGAGAAGTAGCTTAAAATAATGTGTAGCTTTTATAAATCACTGGATCACCCCACTAGTGCTTTGTCTGGAAACCTAATCCATGCGCTGCTCATGTGGTGATGAAAAATTAATGGCAACACAGTTTTACTGGGGCCAATTTTCAGACATGTCTATCTGCCTCTCTAGGTACTGGCAGTGGCCACATTCAGGGATGACAACCTTGCTCCCCCAGGAAAGTCAATGCATTTCTTAGTGTGCCTTTCTCAGCCTTGTCTTCAGGCTTTCAGTATGCAGACACAACCCCTTCCTGCCCCTATCTGACAGACAGATCAGCAAATAAACCAGGCAGCTTCTTTCACAAGTACAAAGAAGACAACATTAAATTCCCTTTATATTTGAACTTGCATTGGAAAAAAATTCTTGAACTGAACAAGGATGAGATGCTAAGGAAGAAGGAGGAAAGTAATCCCAACTCACATTTCCTTGACAGGAAAATCTAGAAAAAACATCCAGCTAATTCTCCCTTCTGACAGACTAATATTGATTTTAGACTGATTCTTTATATGCAAATGAAGCCATTAAATTTCCCCATTCTTTGCAATTAGTCTTTTATTTTTCTAACAAGCCAAGTCTTTGAGATGGGCAAGAACAAGAGGAGATGCCTACAAAAGATGAAGGGGTTTGATGCATCTCCCCCATGCTTCACAGCGCTTCTCAAACAAACTGTGACACAAAGAGATCTAACTATAACTCCTCAGCCACATCCCAAAGGAATCTGATCTGACTGTTAAAAAGCTCTTTTTCCATCCATAAATTTTTCTTTTACCTTTCATTTTACTCTTTAACCTTAAAAAATGTAAAGTGCTGCACGAGATTTGGTAGCAATAATATTTGATTCCAAGAATGTGGTGGGTCCAAATTTTGCCACTGTTCTGTTCTCCAGAAGAAGCAACTTGGTGAGATGTGCAGCCACCAGAATACAGCATGAGATGGGGCTGCAGGGCCTCACATCACAGCCTGAGCAACTGTCTATATGACAGTGGAAGTGAACCACCAGCCTTGCTAGGAAAAGTTTATTTTTCTGGCAACGTCTGGAACGTTCTTGTTCAAAGCAGGACAAGATATTGATGTACTGAATATTAAAAAAAATTAAAAATCAGGAAAGGGAGAATCAGTCACAGCAGAAAGGACATTTTCAATCAAATCATAATGTTATGACATATCGATGCCAAAATTATTTTTTTGTTTCAATTCATCTAATGGAAAAATTGTAATATCTTGTCAATGGTGTCATTCTAACATTGAAGACATTTTTTTTGGAAACTCAGATTTGCCAGCCAGAAAAAACATTGGATGAAAGACTGTGAGAAGCTGCCTGTATCACCCACTGTGATCCCAGTGGCATCCCACAGGCATCAGTGCCTGTAACCTTCAGATTGGTTCCAGCTTTCACATGCTTGCAACACTGGGAGTATAAAACAGGGTTTTGCACTTTTGCAGCATCTTTTGTCCCAACATGTCTCGTTAATTATACACCTTTTAATGAAACACATCCCTGTTGGACGAAACATGATAGTAACAGACACCATCATCTATGATCTGGTTCGTTATACCTTCCCAGGTCATTTATATTTGAAGGCAAAGTGCCAGCTAATCAGAAATGTGCTGAACAATTACACAAGCTGGGGCAGGACCCTCTGTTTTAATCACATCCAGGATAATATCACAATATTCTGTGAATATGCTATATTCTATCTGTGTCATTTGCTAAACCCAAGACTGCTGGAAAAATGAATGGAGTCTGTGTTAATACTGTGTGACACAGTGCATTAACAACAGACAGAGAACAATTTCAGTGTATCCTATACAGAGTGATTCGGAGATGAAGTTCTCAAAAGGCAGCCTGGCAAATACAACATCCGTTTTGTGTGTGTTGTGAAAGGGCAATAAATTACAAACGTCAATACGGATAGTAGAAATCGGAGCCGGTGGGGCAATCTTGTGCTGAATTAAAACAAATACCGCCTTGACTACAGCTGAGGGAAATGGCAGTGGCATTATATTTCATTTTAATAGACTGCAGAGAAGTTTGCCTGGGGAGAAATGAAAGTGACTTGATTATCCCATTGTGTTAACTAACATCCTTTCGCATTCAGGCACTGTCCCTAAACCAATTTAAAACCCTACTATAAGAGGCTTTCAGAAGGGAGAACTGGGTTAAAAAGCATTCAGAACACCCACTCTGCTCTAACTATTTATCTTGTGTTGTTACAAGGAAATGTCCAGGTGCTTTTAGAAATTGCAGCAGAAAGAGCACAGAGGAAAAGCATCTGGTGCTGGCAGCCTGTATTCACCCAGAATTACTATTGTCTGCGATTCTGCAAGGGTCTGGGGCTGAGTCCAACAGTGTTCTCTCCAAAAATGCAGCACCACCCTTGTCCAAAGCTCCCCACCACCTCCTCTGTTTTCTGTCTTCCCACTTCCCTTACCCTCCAGGAGCAAACCTGGAGGAGAAGGTGGATTAATGCAACCTCTTGGCTGCACCCCCACCCACTTGCTCACCCCGCACCCTGCCCGCTACAGCACTCCACAGGAGCTTGGGACTGGGATTTGCATTCTGCAGTGGTTTATGCATGGCTCACAAAGTGGTGCAGCTCTGCACGACGGGCTTGTTTGTGCAGGGGCCTGATGGAGCCATGGAGCCCAGGAGCTGCCCTGCTCCCCCTGCACCCAGCTGGCTGCCCAAAGCCGCTGCCAGGAGAGGAGAACCTCGCTGTGCCCTCTGTGGTCTCCCTGTGCCTTTGGGTTGTGATGCATTCATACAGAAAGGCCCAGGGAAGTGATTTGTGATTATGAGAAACAATAAAGAATACATTTCTAAAAACAAATAGCATTTGACACTTTGAGAAGAGGAAAGGTAGCGTTAGGCCTTAATATTTTCCTCTGAGAAAAGAAACAACTGAAGAAAAAGTCTGACACTCTCAGACACTGATATTTTTCATTCCGTGCAATCTAAAACTCAAGAAATGTATTCTTTTTTCTAACAAATTACCATCTTCAGCTGTCTGTTTTCTCCCCCAGACTTTTCCCTGAGATGACACCCTGTCAGGCAGCCCAGCTCCTGGCGCTGCCTGCAGCCCTCAAGGCCAACCATGAATGTAAGGCCCCGTGTGACAGCGGGAGGCAGCGGGGACGCAGGTGGCTCCTTGGTGCCACATCCCGCAGCTCCGCTACGCAGAGGACAGGATCCGCGCCAACTCCTCCCGCCGCCCTTCTATACATCTATTTTGGTTCTCATGCAGCATCCATAACCATGACAACTGCCTGCCCAGCCATCAGCTGCATGCGGAAGCTGTCTGGTTGTCTAGGCAGCGATGTTTCTGGAGAGAAGGCCTGCTGAACAGGAGCCCGGGCTCAACATCCCGAATGGCACCGCGCAATTCAGCCCATTTAATGAGGAGAGTGGATAGGAGCGGAAACAAGCCTGTTTTCCACTAGCATTATTCAATAGCAGCTCTGGTTGCATGAGGCAAGAAGAAAATGGTAAGGTAATGTCCCAGCCAAGCACTCCCACCACTCGTGTGCAGGCTGCTCAGCTGCCATGCCCGGGGTGAGGCATGGAGGCTGCTCCCTGCAGAACTTCTTGGAAGATGGAGGGGCTGCTCAGGTCCAAGGGTTCTGACAGGAAATAGAGAGGCAAGGACTCTATTTTGGCCTTATCTCCATCGCTAGCAGTTAACACTTCAAAGCTCCAGGCACATTCACAGTGTATTGCACACAGTGCTGAGCAGCCTGTGAGAAGCTGCTCAGCTCAGCTCCTAAGCAGGCCCTGGCCTTGACAAGCCTGCAGAGCCTGAAACATCCTCTAACAGCCACAGGCACCAGCTGGTGAAAACTCACAAAGCCTTTTCTTTGCTAAATCACTCTTCTACTTTCACATTTTTAGACGCACCTTGTTGGAACACAGAAACCAAACTCACACTAAGTCAATGTTATTTGTAACAGGACAGACCAAGGGCAACAAAATAAGCTGTCACGAAACCAAGCAAGAGAGAGAGAAAATGCACACCACTTGTCCCACACTTTTTCTCTTCAGTTTATTCAGCAAAGATGGGCTAAACTGACATGCAGGCTCCAGGATTAATCTGTTCATTACACTTGGGTAGAGAAGAGAGGCACGCAGGAGGAAACCTGTGGGGGTGGATATCAGTGTTCCTGGTACTGACACCAGGAGAATGCAGAAATTCCTCCTTGCAAGCCTCAGACTCGGTTGATGAATGGCCCTGAGCTGCTCTCCTGGACTTTCTCAGCTAGATTTGTTGGCGCAGTCTGCGCTGTCAGGGAGGGCACTTTAGAAAATGGGATCACGATCAATCAGTTTGGCACTGCCGCAAATCTCCCTCAGACCTGAGCTGCGATGTGGAAGTGTGGGCCTGAGAACAAGATGGGATGCCAAGGTATGGCACAGCCCTTGGGGCTTCCCGCGTGAGCTTCGCCGCACTGCATTTTAGGAACAACAGGCTGTTTTCCACTTCATTGTTAACGCTCATAAACTACAGATATAAAAGTAAAACCACCACCTTAAGTGCTAGGGTACCGGTGTTCTGCGCTTCTAGGTCCCATTTATCTAATGGTGCTCATCCATGCGGTGCTGATGCCTCAGAATTACACTGCATTACTGAATTTTGCTGTTGAAGGGAAAGCTGTTATTAAGGCTGTCTGACAACTCCCATGATAACCCCCTGCTTTCAGATGCTTGTAACTTTGTCAAGTTTCAAGTTTGACTGATAACTTCAACTATTTCAAGATGAATTCACCTGGAAACTTTCAGCCATGACAGTTCATACAATTTCAGTAAAAGAAAAAAAAAATGGAAAATATGTTAATTGGCATAAAGTTTTCTCACAGAAACATCCCCCATCCTCACCTTTCAGAGTAAGGAATATTCACCCATGCTTTAGCTAAGCTGATGATCTGTGAAAATGAGCAGTTCACACATGAGTACAGGATAGATGTGCTATAGTTCAAGAGCTGTTATTTCCTACGGATTCTGTCCAAACTGAATGCATTCCAGTGAACAAATTCCTGGCAATTTCAACTCTGGATGGCTACAGGCTGTGCCAGGACTGCTCTGAATTGACAGCAGAGAGATTTCTTTTCATCTATCTTCTCTGCTGGATGCTGACAAAATGGAGGAGTTGGCCAATTTGAATACAAATGAAAGTTGGATCAGGAAGCAGAAAGAGAGACAAAGGGAAATGTAGGAAAGTGAGAAAGGTGAGAGGTGAACTGGGACAGACTGGGCAGGGATTGATAATGGGAGCTATACTGGGATTATCAACGTCAGAGTGTAAAATGAAGGAAGAGGAGATGGTAAAGAAAGTGCTAGGAAGAAAGAAACCAGATCACAAAGGAAGGAGGGAGGGGCTGGAAGGGAAAAGCAAGGGGCCAAGCTGAGTGAGGCAGGCAGAGGAGCTCTGTGCTGGACAACGGTTCTTGGTGGACTCTGGGGTGAACACGATCCCAAATAATGACTTTTTTGATTTTTCAGCTCAACTCTCAAAAAATTGAAAGAAATGATACACAGAGACCTAGGAATAACATCAATGTTCATGTGTTAAGAGTTCAAAAAGACAAAACCCACAATTACATCGTGGGCAGAGTAAGGGCCTCTTGCTGCTCACACTCTGCCTTATCTGAATAGCTAAACCCTCACTGATAACGGGGTTGGGCCCCAGGTTCCATGCATTGCAAGGACCCATTGCCACCCAGTTTGTCTCTCTTGCATGTTCCCTTCTCTAATGAACACAGGTCTGAACTGTGGAATACTCCTAGCTGAGCCTGATGTCATGTTTTCTGCATTTTCTATCTCCACTGGCTGTTTTCCTACACAATTAACTCACCAGGTGGATATTAGCAAGAGGAAGAAAAAGAAACCTGACTGACTTAAGTACCTTAAGTAGAGCAGGAAATAGCGGGTCTCCACAAGCTCAGCAACTTGCAGAATATTAATCACTGAGCCACAAGTGAGCTGAAAGCATCACAAGCACCTCCATCTCTCAGCAAAGAGCAAGGGAACCATGAAGATGCCAAGACACAAGCAGGTGATTAACCCCATTTAGTTATGGGGAAAATAAGAAGTTTGCTAAAGCAGCATTCAGGTGGAATTGCCAGTGTAGATGCTAGCCAAAAGCATCTCCCCTCCCAAGCCCCCAACACGGTACGAACAAAAGGTCACATGTGGGAGGTCTTGCAGGCGTCTGGCTGAGGAGCTCTAAGAAACACGCTGAGTTCAGACAGCAAGGACCCCACCCCAACTTCACCTAGCAAGAAGCCAGCTCTGTTGCATGGCAGACCTGGCAGATTTGCCAGCTTCATCCACTGGAAGTGTCTGATAGACTGAGACAGGCAGCCATTGCCCTAGCAAAGGCTGTGACATGCACAGGTTTAGCAACAGAAATACAGCTTAGGCCATTTACACCGTGATACTGCAAGATCCTTTGGTAGCACCACGACCCATGTTTTATAATCCCCTTCCTTTTACATGTTCAAATTCACTGGCAACATCCTGCAAAGGTGCATTTACAAGTAGTTTTGCAATTTTCCAAGGCAATACTTACAGGGCTTACACCATTTATAATTTCCCCCTTGATGTCATTTATAAATTACTTTCAATTAAAGAAAACCAATCTCACGATAATTGGACTTTTATTAAGCCAGCTATTTTTAAAAAAAGACTGTTTCAGGAAAGACAAAAATACTAGAAAGAAAGTACCCTCTTGGTTCACAAAATTCAGCTCCTGGCAGTACCTCATCATCTGTTTCCTAAGTCCATCAAGTTCCACCTCTAAATGAGTTACTGGGCTGTGCTCACTGCCAGGCAGTGACCATTTGTTCTTGTGCCAGCTCTGGCCTTCAGCATAAACATTGCTGGTATTTACCCCCCGGTGTTAACTTATACAGTAATTATAACGCATTTTCATCTTCCGTTCTGCTGGGGAGTAAACAAATCAGCTGAATGCAGATGATATGAGAAGACCTTCTCTGAACTTGCTCTGCTCGATCTTTTTAAATGCAATTAATCAGAAATGCATGCAGAAATTAGGCTGGGTCTCGGTGACTTCTTTAGCATTTCAGCACGCCCTTAGCTCTGTACAGGCCACCTGTGTCTGTGACATCCTGCCCTGTTGCCTGGCATTTGCTGAGCTGCATCTCACTATCAGTTCACAGTTATCTGATGTAAATGGAATAGCCAAGGTTTAAGCCGTTGTTTTCAGGAAACTTACAAGCTCAGAGAGGAAATTATTATTAGGCCAAATTCCCTAATGTACACTTAATATGACAACTTCTTGTGTAATTGATGTTTCTGCAACTCCAGTCCCCTCAAGCTACTCTGTCCTTCCCATGCAATATTCCAGCTGCCTATTGCACTGCCAGCATCCCCCAGATCCAGCACGACTTTTGCTCACACATGTGGCCATCTCTATAAACCACCTCCAATCTTTGCTGCCTCTTCAGCACAAATCAGGCCCACTTCTCCCTTTCCGCTTTGATTTGAACAGCCTAACAACATTTTTTTCAATGGCATAATTCCTCTTGATATTTGTAATTCTCCTTTATCCACGATACTTTTTGACCAGAGAGTAATAGCTTTCTTTGCTGAATCACATTCTGCATTTTTGTGGACTTCCGGCCTGCATCAAGTATCCTTTTTTGTAACTTTTTTTAATATACGTTTGACTAAGTGTCTTCCCCTACAAGATTTCCTTTGTCTGGGATATTAATTATACAGTTTTTCCTCTCTGGCTGAAAAAAAAAAATAAAAAATCAAAGCCACCTTTGCATTCAGGTCTGGAGCTCTGCTGCCAAGTGTGCTTCTAACTAGTTTCCTTCACTTTTATGAAATCATGGCTCCCTTCCAACCCAGGTCATTATATGATTCTATCAATCTTAGCAGGATGTTTGGCCTTCCTTTTAATTTAAACTGAAACAGCTCATGATATCTCAGCTGAAGATCACTTTCTGTGCCTAAATCTTCTGTAATAATCTCAATGTTTTGCAAATCTACATTGCTTTTTTCTTAGTTCAATAACTATTTGGAAAAGAAATCCATGAATTACCACATCCTGGCATATCTGGGCAGAGCATTACGAGCAGCATTTGTTCTCCAACATCTATTTGGTGAATGAAAACCTCTCAAAATGACATCATTTCTGTTAGTTTTTATCTCACAAATAATATGAATGAGATTTTTGAGTCTCAAGTATGCCTTAATACAACAAAACACATTTTTTTATGATCTACTTTAACTGAAAATAATTTCATTGCAAAATTACAGCCAAATTTCACTAAAGCAGGCTGGCTACATACCGCTGCACCTTTGTCTTTAGCAGAACTCATCTGAAAACGTTCTGACACTCTACATCCTCCTTATTCCTACTGTAAGAGGCAATTACTTTCCCTGTTAATTCCAATTAAAATAATTACATCGTGCCCTAGCAAAGAGCACAGAGAGGTGCCCACCTCTCGCTGTGGACAGAAATGCCCCTCTGGTCCCACTGCTGATGGAAACCCTCTCTGAAGCCCCACTCGAGGGTGCCTTTCCCCACGGCACAGCCAACCCACGCTGTAAGCAAAGCAGTTTGGGCAGCACTTCTCTCCTGATGTTATGACAAGCCCCCTTTAATTATGCTTATATAAATCCAGACTGACTTGTGTGGTGTTGCTGTTATTCCCATGTAGCCCTGGTGAAAGCAGTGCTGGGGCTGTCCTTCCTGCCTTCCCAGGGAGACAAAGGACAGAGGTACTGAAGCACGCTCTGCTTGCATCTCTTTTGATGCGGAGCTGGTACAAACCTTTATCCACATCCTTGCTGCCTTTTTTAGGTTTCCCATGTACCCAAAAGAGAGAAGCCTGTGTCCCAATGGGAAGCAAGCTGGGGGTTCATCTCAAGGAAAAGAAGTGGCACAGGAGGAAGGCAGCCAGCATCCTGAGGGAGCAAGTGCAAGCAAATACATGCTTCAGCCATGAAATGAAGCAAAAGGAAAACACACACACTCCCCTCCCTGCCCTGCTAGACCCAACAGTCAGAAGTCAGGACAGTGGCACACACTGTTCCCCTAATGAGCTGGAAAAACATATCAGCACCAGCTCAGTGCCAGGAGTCCAGACATGCCTTTAGCTGAGACAGTTTTACAATCGGATGTACCTATACTAGATATACACACACAAGAAGTGCAGTATCCAGTAGACCTAGAACATATGCAGCACAACTGAGAAGGCGCTTTCAGGAAAACCCAACAAGTACAGAAGGTGGGTTAAAAGGATGCCGTCTTCACTGACACGGAAAGCTGCCAAGAGATGTAACACAGCTAGGACAGAAACGCTGCCAGCACCCTTCTTGCAGGACTGCTGCACGCTGTCCTCAGTTCCATGACTGGGCTTCACCACAGATCCCAACATCTTTTCCAAAGATGATGGTTAAGAAGAGAAGTGGCAGCCTCAGGGCATTTTACTTAAGCACCTTCTACTAATAGTTCATTTGTGAGACAGACATTTAATTAACACACAATCGTTTGAAAAGAAAAGGTTTCTTCAGCTCCCAAATTACTTGCTATCTTTTGCAAATGAGAGAGATTTTTCTTCTGCAGGAACAAAAACGTCTCTTGCACACAGGTACCAAAAGGACACATTCCTAACATTGCAAAGACAGGAATTTAAGTCATATGCCTGCACCTGTATCTCAGAAACCTCCATTTTGGTGAGCTAACACCAATGACTTAGTGCACTCACGGCACTAGGCTGGAACTTCCTACCTCCCTCTTGCAACACTTTCTGTTTAGTCCCCCTTCCCTAAAAACATCCCAATTTTTATCCAGTAGAGCAGATTAGCTGCTTCATTTTCTCTTTTATCAAATGCTGCTATTTTCCCTTTCTTAGCCCTACCCCTCTAACTCAGTCCTCAGCCCCATAACTGTTTCTGTTGCCTTTCTCTGAATTCCTTCCAACCTCTGACTCATAAAGGAGGATTTATGGTACTAAAGATTCACTTCTAATAATGCCTTCTGTTGCACAATTTCACTGCTGAAGTTAACTCAGGCACCTTCTGTCCTGTTGGATTGTGGCTTGGAACGCTCAACGACAGCATGCCTGGAAGAATTCTGCTGAATAAACTCCCAATCAGAGAAATGTCAGATACGTAAAGGCAGAAAACATCCTTACAGAGGGAATTTGGGTGTCCAGGGGAAAATGCCATAGAAGGAGAATGGTGAGACAATATTACTGACCTTAATAACTTTGCTGTGATTGTGCCCACAGTGATCAATACACAAATGTGGAAGCAATTACAAACCATCAGCACGTAACCCTTGCTCTCTCCCCTTTAGGAATCAGTGGGAACAAATCACAAATTGTAATAAAAACTCACAGATGGCTTCTAGAGACCTGTTAATTAACACTGCAGTTTCCAAACCCAGCGAGATAATCTCCCTGGATTCTCTGTGAGTAATAGCAACAAATGAGCTCCCTTTAAAGGCAGATCATTGGGAACGTTATCTCCTCATTCTGAAATGAGAGTGCAAATTAAGTGGCAACACTTTTATTACTGATGATTGCAGGATCATCTCAGAGCTTCTGGAGTGTCTGGGAGTAGGGACTGAAAGGGAAGGAACACATGTATCAATCACTGCTCGTTAAAACTTGCTAGCACAAGAACAGTCAGGCAGCAGTCAGCTGTACACATTCACGGCAGCACACGTTCTGTCTAGCACAAACACACAAACTCATTTCTCTCCAGTCCCAGCCATTCTGTTCAGACTGAATTTCTATACTGGTAATAACAACTAATGGTAATTGTCACCAGTGAGTAATGACACGAACCAGATGCAGACACTAGCTAAGAAGTGGAGATCTATTAGGGCAGTATGGAGTTGGACAGAGAGGAATTTGGACACAGAAGGTGATAACATCACAGAGTCTCCTCCACCACCCTCACCCAAGTCATCTCTACCATTCCTTGTCAAAATGTCCCTCCTGCCACTGTTTTTTGTTGCCTCTTGGAAAAAAAAAGCACATTATGAAGCAGAAAAAAGGGAAACTATTAACACAGATGCAAACATGCGACATTTTTGGGGTGAGAGACTTTTGTATTGTTGCTTTTTTAATGGTAACCAGATTGCTCCTTCAAAACAACCAGGACTTTCAGTGAGTTAATAGCTTCAGTCTGTATCTGAGCTATTAACACTGCTGTGCCTCCCTCTTTTTTTATCACCTAAAGGCTGATACTGCAATACAGAAGACATTCATGTAGCATAATGCAGAAACAGGTCCGTATGCTTCTGAGACATTGAAGACTGATTATTACCTCTCTCTTTGATTTCTGGCTTCCCCGTTAAGCTTTAGTGGCCTTTGCAGATGGCTCTGAACCTTTCTGCTGGGATATTTATGCATTAACTTACTGAAGCAGGTTGCGCTGCCGCTGCATGTTTCAGTGGGTCTAATCGTGGCAACGTATTTGCATTTGCACTTTAAAGTCATCTAAATACATTCCACAGCTTTATTCAATTTTGTGACTCCATGGCCAGATTTACTGATGGGAAACACAGTGAAAAAACCTAGAAGCAAACATCAGAAGAGAGGGAAATTTGGCAACTTCAGGTACAGAAAGCCTCAGTGGAATATAGTCATACATTCTTATTGAAAGAAGAAAAATTAATAAGCAAGAGAAAATAAAGTGCTATAAATAAATAGCAATACAATGTGGTTCTTTGTTAAGTTGGATTTTTTTTCCCACTGTGTTCTTTGAAAAAAAAGAGAACCAGGCATTTTGATGAGCAGCACGGAATGAAGAGCTCTGCAGCCTGCAGTTCTCCATGCTGCCAGACAAAAGTTGGCTTTAACTGCTACTTGAGAAAAAGAGGCCATCACTCTTCCTTTATTTTAGTCAAAATTGCTAATATGGGAACTGAAATAAAATGGCTACTTCCAACACACAGATGCTCAAACTGAAAATTCATTTTGCATAGCTGATGAAGCAAATAACATTTTTTTCTTCATCTACCTTCTGCATGAGTGAGTATGCCACAGTATCCAGCTGTAAGTGCTCAAACCCATCCAGTTCTACAGTCTTCCCCATTCTTCAAGGTGCACACGAATGCTTTATTTATAAAGATTTCACAGCTCTTTGAGGTCACACCTCCTTGCTATTTCCAAACAGTTTCTGTGTCCCAAACACTTGCCACAGTTCTTTGCAAAATAAACTATCATCACAAGGCATGTGAGGTAAGTGGGGGGAAAGACGAAAGAACCTTACAGTCAGCAATTTTTTTATATCATAGGAACACTCAATGCTGAACTGAATCCATACTATTTCTTTTTTTCTCCAGCAGTGCTCAGCAAAGAGAAAGAGTGTGAAGATTGAAGACATGCACCTTCTCACTCTTGGAGCCAGCTGAAAAATATAGTTCTGCCAAAGTTTACCCCATAGATTCCCAGGCCCGTGGGCCCTCAGCATACATGACCGTGAAAGAGAAGACCGTATTAAACATGAGCGAGAGGAATGAGAGCCCAACAGTTACAGCAAGAAAACAACAAATTTTCAACACCATTCTAAGTAAATGCCCAGGTCCTCAACAGACATCTCACATGCCATTGTGGACTTGCAGGAATGTCCTATAACTGCTGTCCTCTTGTCAAATGGGCCAAGTCAGCCTCTTTGTCAGAGACAGCTTTGCTGATAAACCCATTGCTATTTTTTAGGGATTCTTGGAGGTTACAGAAAAGTGGAGGTTCCTTCGGTGCATGCCTTTCGACCCCTGTCCTGCAGGACCCTCTTGGAAACAGGTTCCCTTATGCCAGAGGCCCATCTAGCTGAGTGCTTTGTTGCTGGCAGAGATTGGTACTGGATGTACTAGTGAAGAGTGCAGGAACATGGCCTACAGCCGAGTCTCCAGCAATCTGTGGTATCCTTAACAGCCCTCACATATTAAGTTTCTTCTTCTCTGCTTTAAACTTGCTAATGTTTTCCTGGAAAACGTTGGCAGGGATGCTCAGGGAATGAGGCTCTGTTTCCAGACTCTGTGAGGCTGTTTCCAAGGACTCACCTCCAGGCCTGAATCTTTCTCCTTCCCTTTTCTGCTCACAAACACGTATGACACTTGCACTGACTGTAGGACCTGCTTTACCTCAGTATATCTAATATATCTAATTAGTCTCCCATTTGCTCTCTCTGTCACATCACATGAAGCTTTCCAGGCACCTTCAAAACTGCTGTGAGAGCACAGCCAGTCACTCAGCACACGCCATCCCTCCTTAAAGGAGAGATGAAAACCCTCCTGTCCTGGCCCCGTTGCTTCATTAAGATACTGCTCCAGGCAAAGATGATTCAACCAAATTTGACAGAGGCCTCACAGCTTGCTTCCCACAGAAAGCCAAACTGGACAGTTTAATCACACTTTTTACCATGCAACTACTTTATTGGCCTTTCTCAAAAATCTACAGGTATTCCAACACTGAGAGTGATGGATATCCTACGCAGAAAGGGACACTAGCAGAATAACCATTTTTGTGGGCAATGAAAACCTTCTTTTAAAAATAAAACACTCAGACATGAAAACAATTTAACAGCAGAACTTTCTCGGGAGTGTACATTTCAGTCAGCTGAGGTTGAAAAGGGCACAGTTAGTGAATTGTTGAAGGGTGAAAACATCCAGGAACATATTTCTCCTTCTCATTTATTCACCATAATCTAAAGACCAGGTTAAATCAGCTCTCCTTTACAGTCTGGACAGTTATTTTCTGCTGACTCCACAGTTTCACATTAAAGAACTACTCAATAACTTCTATTACCGAGAAATCAGGAAGGACTCAAAAAAAAAAAAGGAAAAAGGTTGATAGGAAATTCAAAAAGGCATTTAATCAGGAAAGAACATCATTTCAAATACTTTCAAGCCAGAAAGTACCATAACAGGGAAATAAGAACTGCAGGTTATTATTGGATTTGTGGATAATCTCTCTATTTACTGAAAGAATTGTTTCTCAATCTTTATACTTCTCTGAGTACGTATATTTGAGGACTCAGACTATTGTCTCCACCATGTATTAAGCTAATACATTAGCTGATTTATCTAAATGAACAAGCAGAATATGTAAGCCTACTTTTTCAAATATGTAAATCTGGTTTGTCCCCTCAACATTATCGTTACAACAGCCTCAGACTATTATAATTTACCTACCTAGCATGCATGCTGTGTTCTTCACTAGGCAATTACCCATTCTGAGTATGTAAATTCATCTTTGTCCTAGTGAATGTGGATTTAGCTTTGTATATCTGACAACATAGTCCACTGAGGCATTCCTCCATCCTTCTTCCACAAATTTTTCAAAGAAAATGTGGTCAATATTTGCATTATAATCAAGAGATTAGGAACAACTGGGATATTCATTTAAAAAATTACACTGCAGGTTTGAGTGGTGAAAGCAAGCAAGCACGAGGCTGTAGGAAGGCTGCACAGTGCTCACCATGTACTAGCTGTCATTGCACCTTTGGTTTCATCATTAGAGGATTCTACTTGGATGGTCAAACTCGCAAGCAGAGCCATCCATTAGTGCCTGAGAAGATTAGACAGACAGATGGCTCCTACAGAGAGATGAGTTAGAAAGATGCAGAGAGGGATATTTTCACCAGATGGACGCTGCCAAATTCTGCAGGGCACAAGAGGTGCCCTGAGGTCTAGATCAAAAGCTATTCCCCTAGGACCTTTGGGAGGAAAACTTCCTCAGTTTGGCCAAGTAATTGAGCAGAGGATTAACTGGAGGCACAAAAGTTTTCCTACTGAATTGAAGATGTGCTCATGTCCTTCATGACTTAGCTATTGTATAAGGCCACTGAACCAGACAGAGAAATGCTCAACAAGAGCCAGGTGTATCTGAAGGGCTCTTGACTCCAACTGCTAGCAATGTATGGGAGGAATTACAGCAACGGCCACCGTGGCCTTCTCTCAGAACATTCACAGCAGAAACCCAATGGATAAAGTGAATGGAGAATCTATACAATGTCAGTGCCTTATAAATGCATTTGGAAAGTTTCTTGTTAGCTCTTGCTCAGGTTCTGGCAGTTTCAATGACTAGAGATTCAAGAGTTGTAGGAAGAGAAATATTTGCTGAAGATAGCATCAATGCATTGTTCACAGAAATGGAGGAACTGATAACTGTAAGGAATTTTACACATTAAAATGACACTACTGAGAACAGAACATACCCAAGTATTTGAACATATGATTGATGACTACTGGCAGAGACAAAGAGGACACTGTGAAAGAGAAGATAAATAAAAGAACATAATCACCTAACGAGTGCATGCTGCAGTCTCTCTTTGGGTCTTTAGAAAAACGTACATGGTTACTCAGTTTCTTCTCAGACAGCTGTAGATAAAGCTTGCTGTGCTGAGTGTGGAGGTCTTGCCAGCCTCCTCTTCCTGTCCCAAATATGCTCACCCCTCCCACTGTGAACGGGAGTCCTCTGCTGCAGGGAATAATGGTTTCATTTTTCAGGGGAAACTTGAGGAAGGAGATGATCTAACACTCTGTCCTACATCACAATGGCATCTACAGTTGTGACTGCCCAAAATGCCTATGCTAGTTAGGCCTCTCATGTCCTACAGACTTTCAGTCTGCAGTTCCCTTAGAGGAAACTTTGAAAAGATCCTTGGCTATATAGATTTTATTTCGGACAGTCTCCATATGGATGTTAGGAAGCAGAGTCCTGCATGATGAGCATGAAACTGAGCTTTTGAAGTCTGTAAATAAAAGAGGAAAGAACTGCAGGGATGGTGATTACTTTGAAATCCTGCTGAAACCACAGGGAGCAGCAAATTTTTACAGCACCACTGGCAATGAAGTAACTAGGTGCCAGAACAGTGACTTAGCTGAAAAATAAGATAGCTAGGTTCCTGGCTTATTCTCTCAGGTGGCACCAGGTCAATTTATTCCATTTTGAAGTCAAACAGTGATTTCCCTACTTTGCTGCACCACTCCAACTTGGCAGACCTGAAAGCCAAGAGCCTCTTTTTGCCTTTTCATTTTTAATGAGTAATAGAGGTGTCCCAAATGCAAGCTGTCTCCAAATGCTGCTGAGACTTACACACACTTCTGTGGCTGAGTACCTTGGGGCAGACAGGTCAATCAGGGCCAGGATGGCCAAACTCCGATGGAAACGCAGCTAGATCTGGAGCAACGTCAACCCAGGAAGGCTTCAGGTGTGAGAGGCTCATGTGAGCTCATTGCTGTTTCACAGCACTAACATCCTGATAGAAAAAGGACGTGTGAAGGAGAAAATCTTTTGAGGTAAAAAACAAAGCAAAAAAAATCCCTCATGCTGTCATGTAGTCACACTCTTATCTATTCAAGCTCTTATACAGTGCCCTCAACATAGCATCCGAGAGCCTGTCAATCTCCAATGCACTTAGATTTCTACACTGTCTCTGTGGGAGTAGGAAAGAAATCTTATCTCCACCATATAGGTGAGCAGTTGAGGCAGAGAAACTAAGGGCTTGATTTAGTTACCTAAATGTAAGATTCTGGTATCATTTGAGATGTCCTGAAGCGTGCAAGACATGCACAGGGCTGGCAGGTAGGACATAGGAGAAGCATGGTTTTCTGGAGGCTAGGCAGGATACGTTGGCACATCAGAGAGGGAGATAAACGTCTAGGTTTAGGCACCTGAACTGAATCCTACGTGAGTAGGCCTGAGGCCAATGGAAAGGTGTTTGTGGCAGAGGAGAGAGCTGGACCCTACAAACTGCCCCACTAGCATCCTAGGTATACAAACTGTCTCCATCTGCAAAGTAGGGATACTTCTGTTTTTTCCTATGTTTCGACTGCAAGCCTGTATTATTACTAAAGATAGGTTTCATGTGCCCTGGTCCTCCGAAATACCCCCTGGCTGTCAGCAGTCTGTGCACTGTCCTCTTTCTATCTGAGTATGAAGACACATCCATCTTCCAGACACTTTCAAGAAGACTCCACCTATGCAAAATGGATCTAATTTCTGTCCAACTCGATCGAAATGCCTGGATTGTCATAAGGGAGCTAGAATCAGTATCAGAGCAACCTTCTTGCAGCATGCCCACACCTCACACTGAGGGTGAGCCCACCTCCTTGTAGCAGCATTTACAGAAAGACACTTCCATTGCAGCTCATGCCAAAACCCTGACGACAATTTAGGAGCTTGTAAAGAGCTAACTGAGGAAGAATGAGAGGATGGTCAAGGTCACAGCCCCCTTAGGAGTGCTATCAGTCTTGACATGTACAGCAAATAAGGTTCTCAAACAGCTGCCAAATAAGAAATAAGCTGTATGCAGAGAAGCTGTGCTGGCCTTGCTGCAAGCTGTTATTTTGGTGCATTAGGCTGAGGACAGATTTGCAAAACCACTCGAGCAATTCGGACATTTGGCTCCCCTTTGAAACAGCTCAGTGAAAGAGGTGGTGGTGAAGCACCAGCCTTGCAGGTCTGGTTGCTTGGCTTTCAGAGCAGCTTCCTACGGTACAACCTGCAGTAAGGCAGGCACCTGTTCTCCATTTGCCCCCACTGGTTTGGGCTGTGTCCACATGCCTTGCAGGTGGCAGATCAGCTGCTGGCCAAAGACACAGGGTTAGCCAAACCACCCCCAGGATGAGGCTGGATTCAATCCTCCCTGCTGGCCTCCCTCCTGAGAAAAATGCACACATCAGACAGCATTCTTTCTGCAGCCACACCAGGTACCTGTGAGCAAAATCTGATAAATGTCTTAATTTACTTAAGTCTACTGCAAACTTGAAGGAAGAGAATTATTTTTATGTTATTTTTTTCTTCATATTTGAAATCTGATTAGAATAATCCTGGCAAAGCACAGAGTGATAAGCAAATAGAGTAGGTGAAAAAAGGTAGTTCTGAAAGAGGAAATTGATTTCCTTCCACTCTTCTGAATTTGAATAATAAACTTCCACAAAGGACTTATTTGCAAGGAACTCCTGGAGATACAAAAAAAAAAGTAATTAAATTAGTTTAAGAAATCATCTCTCAGAGCTCTTCACAAAAACAGAGTAAAAAGTTTGAGACACATTGAATGCAGTGGCTGACATTTTTGCAGGTCTGCAAGAGACTTCAAAAAAACCCACTTGGAATTAGTGTGACATGCAAAAATCTGGGGCTAAGGAATACTCTGTCTGCTTTTGCCACTAACGAGTTACAAGCCAAGGAGAAGTGTGCCCAGCTGGCATCCTGCCTTTTTCTACTCCTCAGTTTTCTTTTCTAAGAAACTGGATAATTTTCTCTTCTTGAGGAATTCAGTTTGAGGTTTCTGGTAGAAAAGTAGGTCTTGCTATGACTTCACAAAAAGACATAATGCTTTCTAATTTCCCAAACTAATTATTTCTATGAGATTACCATTTTTTTTCACTGAAATCCTAAAACATTATTAACAAAAATATTGAAAATTCCTTTCCTGATACTTCAAAAAATAATTTGTTTCCTCTTCACATAGTAATTCAAGGTTACTCCTGCTCAGGAGCATGTACACATTTCACTGGACTTAGCCCAAAGGACAGAGCAGATCACAGTCTCAGGTACACCAGGGTAAATGTACTCATCTCAGTTTTCTGACTACTGAACGTCATTGGATTTGCTCTAGATATAGCCAAGTGCCACAGACATCAGAATCTGAAACTTCTCTCAATACCACAAAAATTGTACTGTTCCTTCCACTGTTGCCTTGCTGATGTGGTGTTTTAAGGATGGGATTGCACCACTAAAAACCCACAGAGCAATACTTGCTGTTGAGTCACACCCAGCCCACCTCCACGCAAACCCAGCGGTGCACAGCTTGGCCCATAGCTCTCCTCAAGTCTTAGTCCATGCCTGGATGGCACAAGATGCCCTGAAGACAGGAACACACAGTGCATGGCACCATGCTGGGCGCTGTGTATGCCAGACAGCCCACTAACCCACCCGGATGGCTTCTAGTACCCAAAACAGCTCTGAAAAAGCAGGTATTTCTGTGCAGCCTAAGGAGATGCCCAACACTTCTGAAAGTTGGGCTTTAAAATGTCTGAAAAATCCATGTTTTTGTTATTCCAAATGATTTTCAGGCAAGACCTTGCTGTTCCATTCGTGGGGCATCAGCACATTGCAAGTGCTTCTTTCCCAAGCACTGCTGCAATCCTGACTGAGCTCCTCAAGAGCCATTTCCAATTCTCCGTCTTGAGAAGCTGACACCATAAACATCCCCAGCTCCTTGCGTGGCTGAAAAAGAGATATCTGTGGAGCCCTGAGCAACTGCACTTGACATATGGCATTAAGATATGCAGGGGAAGATGGCTGGCAGAGTAAGACTCTCTTGTGGTTCTTTTGCCTGCTCCCATTATCCTCAATGAAGATTGCTAGGGACATAAATGCTGAGGAGCCAGAAAAGAAGTGAAATGGAAAGACACAGAGGCAGAAGCAAGCGCTGCCTACACAGCATACAGCCTTCAAAGCAGACTGATTTGCTCAGACTCAAGATACTACACAAGTTGTGCTGCTGCTGATGCACCAGTTCCCTGAATAACCACAGTGATACAAAAGAAAGCTTCTGATTAAGGCAAAGAATTAGGATCAGGAAGAAGAGAAGGACTAATCCAGTGTCCACGCATGACCTTCATCATGTCACATCACTCCTCAGTGCTCAGTTTCCTTAGCTATGTGATGAAACTTTCCAGGGTGAAGGAGAATTATCTGAGAGCGTGGGAGAGCCCAGGAGCAACTCACAGGTAAATGACAACAGATTCATTTTGGAGCCCACACCATTGGCCTCTGCAACCCCAGCTGACTTAATTTCTCCCACTGCCCATGATCCAGACACCCTCAGACCAGCACGTCCCTCAAGGCCAATCAGGGGATGTAGCTTTAGACAAAAGAAACTGCATTTTAATGACTCTCTATCTGGTATGTGACAGTCACAGGCTGGGCCCTGCTTTATGCTGACAGTATTTGAGCGGGGCTCCCCTCAGAGACTGAAGTGGCACAGCACCTCTCAGACCTGGCTGTCCATCAGAAGATGGTGTGCAGCTCCCCGACCCTCCAGGAATAGGAAGCAGGCACTTTAAAGACCCATGATGCCTGGCACGAGTACACAGGGCTGGAACACTGCGGCATGGATGTAGAGAATTGTCCTTCTCCACTCTTCCTTAGGAGAGATTCCTGTTGGAAAGCAATCATCCAGCATGGAGACTGTGTCTGTGGGAATGTCAGAATTACCATTTGTCTGCTGCTTGTCTCACTTTGCACATGCCTGGGAAGTTGGACATTCTCTTCCTTGCTGCTTCCTCACCTAAGAGCCTTGTTCATAGTCCCACAGGTTCTATTTTCCTCCCTCTACTGTTGCATGCTTAAATGATCAAATGGTGGAAAAGAAAAGGCTTTGCAGGAGATTCACACTGATTTCTACCTCCAAGGCTTTAGAGAGAAGCAGACAATCTTTGCCCAGCTGCAGCAGTTCCTCTGCAGCGCTCCAGAAGGCATCTGGGAGTCTGTAACGTGTGCATGTGTGCACGCAAGTCCCACGCACTGTCATCAATAATGCATCTCATGTGCAGCCTTCAGAGCAGCCAGCCAAGGAAGCTTCTTACAAAGACAAGTCAACCCTTCAGTCTTCTCAGGAGAAAAGTGGTGGGGAGATACGGAGACTTACCATCTTCATGACATATCCTATTTATGTCAAGAGGGCGTTCATATTTTGGAAAGCTTTTAGCATGGGGCTGGTGCCTAGGTTTGTATTTGGGGGATTGGAGAGTACATTGCTCTGAATATCAAACTACTTTCAACTTTCTGGGATTCAGATAACTTACAGAAAAGAGCAGTCTGAAAGCTCCCCAAGCACAGCTCCTCTGCACCTCAGATGCCATCAGCATGTCAGAGGTGGCAGGACACTCTCAGAGTCTCTTGACTGCCTTCTCAATGGCCGAGACGTCAAAACACACCAAATTAACCCGTGACTCCTGTATATGTGTTGTGGGATATTCACTGATTTCAGAGGGAGGTAATTTAATTTAAAAGTTTTAGGGCTTGTCAAGCTTTTCCACAGCGAGTAGCTTCCTGCATTCAACAAAGGATGGAATCAGTAGCGCATCAGTGGGGGAAGAAGTCCCCTTTTTAATCAAGCAAAGGCTATAGTGCCCCTCCAATGAGATGAATCTTTCCTCTTGGGTATGTAGTCCAAACATACTGATACAAAAATTAATGAGAGGTGGCTAAGAAAAATAAAAAATGAGGAAAGCAACAAGGTGATCAGCAGAAGCCTTTGGATGGTACAACTGAAGAACAGTGAAACTGCACGTAAGTGAAATCAGTCACAAGAATAAAAAATCAAACGTCGAGCCTAACTGCAGGCAGAGAAGGGAATGGAGCACCATAAAGGGACTAATGGGTATGACTCCAACCATGATTGTTTGGTCTTCTAGTCCTGTGGGGAGTCTACAGAAGACTGCTGGTGCAGCAGAGAAACTTCATTTAAGTTTGGAAAATAAAGATCAGATCGTGATAACAAACCCTGAACCATCCCATCCAACGAAGTCCTGCTCGTGACACAAAGTAGGTTATGACTTGCCTTCTACTACTGGAATTTTCAAAATCTCTCACTTTCTCTCACAACTCAACATTCTGTATGCCCCATCCTTGAGTCTCCTGCACCATTCCAGATTAAAAAAACTAACAAGAAAAAAAGTCTTACAGCAGAGTATTTATAAAAAGCTATTTTAAGTTCAGATTCTACCTAGTTTATTCATCCATTCAAAATTTACAAAATTACAGAATTATATACCACAGCAATATACAACCATCACATCTAAAAAAACTCAGTAACTTACACTCAGGGCTGGCATTTTCAGACTTCCACAAGGGTCAGAAATATTCATAAAACAAAGTCGGACCCTGTGCCAGTGGTCCCAGTGGGTGGGAGAGGATGGACTCTGCCTCTGATGCTTTCTGTTGCTCTCCTGGCCCCTGATCCATGTAGAGAAGAGGCCTTGCAGGGCTGATGTGAAGCTTCCCTTGCAGCAGAGAGTGGCTCTTTCAGAAATAATGTTGGAAGATGCAGCTGGAAGCAGTAGGTTATCCTCAGAGCCTACATCCCTGCTGCAGGGGACAGCTGGGCATGCAGCTTCAGCAAAGCCCTGAGCTGAGCTTCCTCTCCTTGCTGAGCACATTGGAGCCCCGTGGCCAGGTCCCTAACTCCTGCTGAGCCCATTTACCCCAGCTTTGGGAGGCTGCTGGCAGTGCGGCACTGCGTCACACAGCTGGAGGTGCCAGAAGCCAGCCCCATGCCTTGGAACTCACGGTAATGAAAAGTTATGGGACCCAAACTCAGCTCCCAGCGTACAGAGACTTCAAGAGAATTATTTCTGCTTTGCAAGTGCTTAGCCAGGACGGTATCTCTTCACAGCAAACGCAGGGATGGTGCAGGTTCCCACATCCTGGCCTTTCTGTTACAGCACCGTACATTCCCCAGACTCAGCCAGTCTGCCTTGAAATAGCCCAAGTATTTGAACTTCTCTCACTTTCCCCTGGAAAATCGCATTACAATCCAACACTGTTCCCCATTTAAAGTTTTCTATCACTTGGCTCCCAGTTATAATCACATGCACAGGTTTCTTCTCGAGTTTTTCAGCCTGCCTATGACTGTCGTATCTCCTGCCTTCGCCTCCAGAGCCATTAGTCACTGTTTGGCAAAGGCATGCCATTCACTAGTTTTATCCATTCTATATTTGACTTTGGTGTTATCAGAAAGGAGATCTGAATCAGTTCATTAACACACACCTGACCTCAGACAAACGTGTCCTCGCTGAAAACCTGCCTCGTTCCTTTCATATCAAACACAGCCTGGGCCTGGGAAGGATAATGTTTGTCCTCCCTCCAGCACAAAACAAAATGTTAATAATCTTGTTACCCTTGGCATGATGGAGTTTTGTCCAGATTTCACACATGGAAAACAGACACTGTCCCTGTTTATGGACAAAACAGACACAGGATGAACGGCATTAGGAAAGCAAAGCAGGTTGGAGAGTTTGAGGCAAAGCAGATTATTAGCTCCTGGCCATTCCTGCAATCTCCAGCCAGCAGGATGCAAAGGGTTGGCAATGAAAGGGAATTTTGCTGCTACCACCTCTCCAAAGCACCCATGGGGGCTGGAGAACTGCATCAACACCAAGAGAACCCAGAGCTGCTCTTGCCATTGCAGCTGCTGTGGAGCAGAGTAGTTACCTGCCCCACTGGGTCCCTGCATGGAAGGAGCCGAGCGCACACAGCCCCAGGGCTGCCCACAGGGAGATGGCGAGCAAGGCAATTTTCCCCATGACCTGTCAACTCCATTTGCCAGGCTTCCCGTCACTACCACTAACTTGACGCATCATCATGCGGACAGCTGTTGGCTCTGGGGACCGTGCTCCTGACAGAGGTCTGGGTGTAATAAGTCTGGCAGTTCTCAGCTTAATTCCTTGTAGACAAGTGCCAGTATCACAGGCACTAGGAGCATCTCCTATGAGTGGACACTGACAAATATAACACAGGATGCAAATGCAGCACAGCACTGAGCAACCCCTGGCGATGTTCTGCCACATCATCCTCACAGCGAGGTAGAACACCAGCCTGAGCCTGGGATTTCTAATAAATACTGTTTGTCTTAAGAGGAAAATGCTGCCCAGCCATCCAGAAAGTAAAAACCACGGGCATTCCCACAACCAAGGAACATCCGTGGCAGTGTTGTACTCCGAGCGCTGCAGCCAGAGAAGCTCCACTCACATCACCTCTGCTAACTAGGGGCTTCCCTGCACGCCACCCATTCTCAGTCTCGACATTTTCTAGAGTTTCCTTCCAAAATCCAAATGAAACAATGTATTGCATTGACCATTCTGTGCTGCTTCAGCCTCATTGTCTCCCCTCCAATGGTTAATTGATGGCACACTGTGCACAGGAGAAAAATGGGCAAGCTCTGTGCAATGCTGCTGCTGCTCAGTGCCTGCCCCAAAGACTCTGCCTACCTGCTTACCAAAGATTAGAGCCACATGCTTGGAGACTCAAGGAAATCAGCAGAAGGAAGGCTGTGCAGAAGATGGCAGCTATCACTGTGATTCATCTTGGAGATTTCTAATCTTGCCTTCCTTACAGTTCAGAGCAATCCCTCCCCTCCCCGGCGCTTTAACCTCCTCCCCCTTTCACACTTGAAGGAAACCATGTGGGATTAAAACGCTCCACCAAAATCTAAACATTTTGTTCCAATTTTATTAGGAAGGATAAAGCAATATAAAACACTCTGAAGTTCTTTCAAAACGGGAATCTGTAACATTACTTTGGGGAAGTGTCAAAATGAGATGAGTCAGCACCACTGGAGTGTTTTTCCCTGATTTTCTTCCAAAATGAAATTTCAGCAGCAGATCATAATGCATCCCAATACCGACAGACCTCTGCTTACAAGGGGAAATATCCCACTCCTGACTCTCTGGATGGCGCTACACGGAATATAACGCATTACTAACGCTCTGTGCAATCAAGACTAAGAGAAGACAAGTCTTATTGAAAAGCATCTTCATTCTTTATAAATTGCACTATTATTGAATCAGCTAGCTAAGAAAACAGGATTACGTCCTGCTGCTACTGACTGTTCTCAGCACAGATGACAACCAAGCCCGACCCAACGCACCCTCCTGCCGGGAGCCCTGCTGTGGTGCTGTGCTGGGGAAGTCCTGGGAGCAGGTCCCTCAGCGAGCCGGGAAACAGGAGATGGGAAACCTGCCCAAAAAGTCACAGTGCACAGCACCCGGCTCTCCTGCCAGCCTCTGTGTCTGACAAGCTGCCCAGAAGGCTCTGCCAAGTGAGGTCAGAACAGTTTCTAGCTCATGTCCATCATGCCACCACCTCTGAGCCCAGCTACGAGCAGACTCACACAGTACAGGGGAGCTCACGGTGCCAAGGCACAAGGAAAGCTGGAGCACCAAATTGCTCCTGAGGGTTGGAAACAGCCAACCAACGTGGGTGGGAACACTGAATTGGGAGAAAAGTGACTACCTGGCTATTGACAGCTGCATGTACAAGTTTTCATGCTACCAGGGCACTCATCAGCTGTACTTCAGGAACATCCAATGCAAGGCAGGAATCTGTTCCCAGGGGCTGGCTCTCCTCAGCACAACTGCTTGCCCCAATGATCCATTTTGCTCCCTCCATATTCATGATTAAGCCTGGGGACAGGAGGTGCTTCACATCTCCCACTTAATGCCTCTTTTCAGCGAACCCCCTTAAACCAGCAGTGAAGAAGAATGGATGCTCTGGAGGGAAATTAAAAGCACATTAAATTGGGCTCCTGCTGTGTTTTGCCTCTGGAGACATTTCTGTCTCTGCTGACCTGGCTCCCTAACGAGGCATGTAAACCAGGGAATCCCCCCAGCAACCATGCTCGCCTGCAACGTCTGCAAAAAGGGACATCCAGGATACCTGCCCAACACATCTGCACTTCTGATTGAATCTGAATCAGCTCCCAGGGCTGGAGGTTGAACAGGAATTAAAGAAAGGCACTGGCAGAAGCAGGTTTAACACCCCAAGCCTATTAGGGGAGTGAATGCAGCATTATTGATTCCAGCCCCTGACCTTGAAGCGATGTAAATAAGAGTGCGGCAACCCTAGAGGAGTTGTAGCAAAATAGTTACAGCATCACCAGCAGATTAAAAAATACAGTTAATACAGATTCTTCCCCAGATGCTTGTTTATTATTATGCAAGACATGTTTATTATGCAAAATGATAGAGCAGAATAAAAAAGCAGAGAAAGGGAAAATGAAAAGACATTGAGCTCTTAACGTGACTCATTTTTTTTCAGCGCTGTTTAGATTTTTTTTATTGTGCATAATCATTCCCTTATTAGTAGGGATCTTTGAAGTGATTCAGCTCTAATTTCAGCATTTCAACTTGCAGGCTTAAACTGTAAAACCATACTGAGCCTGTGTAAGTGACCCATTTTTTTCCCCCTGTATTCCGTATCTCTGCTAGGGTTTTCTCAGTCTTTCCAATAAATTATGTATCATGATTTGCTGTTTCAAAAATAATTAGAACTCAGAGTTAAACAACAAGGAACATGTGAGAGCAATACATTTTAGAAGAGAAGTGTTATGCACTTGGGGCAAAACCAATCCCAGCTGCAACACCACTGAATTATACATAGAGTATCGAGAGCTGCAATGTTGGCGCTGTTGGAGCAATTGGGGGATCCGCAAGCCCAAGACAAACATCTGCTCCAGGAGAGCCAGGCTTGCCTCTCAGCCCAAATATTTGAGTGATCCCATCCCCACACTCCTCTAAGATGGAAGAAGGGTGATGGAGAGAAAGCTGGGAGCCGAGTGAAGGGACGGCTCTGACTTCACTTAGCAAGGTTATACGGAAGTAGGAATTAATTTGGTAGTGAAGCTATTAACTCCAGATAGGCAGACAGGAGAGCATGTTCTGTGTCTTCTCCCGTTACGATTAAGCTGTAAACTCACTGGAGCGGGACGTACCTCTTTATTCTGTGTTATCCTGTCCTCTGCAACAACCAGCCGTTGGTCCCAGCTTCCCGACAGCTGAGACCATACAAGTGGCACCCGCTGCCCTTCATTCACTCTATGCTGCTGCTTTGGCACCAAATGCTAACAGGGGATCCTCAAGAGGGTTGCATAGCTCCCCAAAACAGCTGCTGATAAACATTTCTGGGCACCACCAAGGAATTGACAGCTGCTCCATATTACAACAAATCTCAATGGGAACTCATCAATGACTGCAAGCTTGCTGCAAACACAGTGCTGTTGCATCTTGCTGTCTGCAAAGGCAGGCGCCTCAGATCAAGTCCTGATTATCTTGCCTGCTCAGCACCTAATTCCCCAGCAGACCTCAGAGGCCTCAATAAGCTAGTCTGGAAAAATATATCAGGTCTCAAGTGTAAGTAAACAACCCACAAATGTCATAAACAGCTCATTCCCACGCAAACAAGCTTTGGCATCTAACACACTCAGCTGTAAAGCAAGCTAGAGGTCTGTGGTTGGCTTCAGGCTGAAAGCAAACCAACCCCACACTGTCCATGCCCATCTCTAACTGCATGGAAGAGAAGAGGAAACTCAGTCCTAGGGGAATTGATGTGGCCAAGCACACTGGTCCTGGAGGGGACTGCATGTTTCTGCAAAGAGCTTTCTCACCGAGGCTAGCTTTAGAAAACTCCACTCAGCTCTGCTTTCGTGCTGATCGGCACTGCAAAGGCTTTTTCCAAGGGCTGCTTATTCTAAACTCATTCATTCAAGAGCCCATTGGCCCAAGCTCAGAAGGAGCTGGCACAAACCATCTCCAAGACCAGGCTGATAATAGCCTCTGGTTTGATCCAGCGCAGAGGATGTCAGCCAAGGTCCCAGCTGGCACACATAGATTAAACGCTACCAAAAAAACAAACCAAACCCCACAGTGATGACGTGTTCAGTTACAGACACAGACAACCTGGGTTCAGGAGGAGGAGAAGATACAAAAAGAAGCATTTCCCTGGGCAGCTGCTTTTTACCTGAAAGCAGTTCCAGGCTTGAGGGTGTTACAAAAACTCCTAGCAGGGCTAGTCTGGGACAGACAGCAGGTGAGGCAGCCAAGGAGCAGAAAAAGTTCATTTATCAATGGATCTGCATGAGTGAACAATCTCTATGGGGAATATTGACCCATTTTTCAGGCATCCTTCAGAAAAGGCTGGGGAAAAAGCAGGTACATGCACAACAACAAAGGGAACTAGTTCAAGATAGAGCAAAGCTGTAGTTCAGGGTCTGCTGAGCAAGGCAACAGGGACAGCGTGTCCTTCGGTGTGGGCAGCAACCAGGTCCAGGCGGCACAGCTCCGGCCGGCTCGCCCCAGAGGGGAGCAGACTGTCAAGAGATGCCAAAGCAATTCCCCAGCACAGCTTCTGAGTCAGACACAGCCGTGCCAAACGCTGGCTTGGAGTGGGATCCCGGCCCCACAAGGAAATCTGCAGCATCCAAGAGACTGCTTGGACAGGCTGAGCTCTTCTCAGCCACATCCAGTTCTTTCATAGGACCCTGGTCTAATTCCTTGTCTCTCGTGTTATGAAGGGCTTGACCCTGCTCCTAACAGGCTTTATCCAAAAATTTTCTTCTTTCTTGCCTTGGGTACTGCTCCAAAGCAGAGTGAGTTTACTAGTTTACTCCTGCAGGACAGAGATGGAGAGTCAATACAGGAAGAAAATCCACCCCAGGAAATTCCACCTCCCAGAGCAGAGATGGCATGGTGGCATCCATTTACTGCAAACAGGAACCTTAAGTTATGTTCATGAAATGAACAGCTTCACTCTGTTATTAGTTCAGACAGAGCTGAATGCTGTTAAGCCATGGCATGTAATGTGAAATGAGGAGCACTTCATTAACTACTGGCCATCGTTGCACGTCCTTCGTCTTCCCTGCTTAACTCTCCTATTTAAGATGGGTACAGTTGCTAGGAATAAGCCAGCTCCATTAAACCATCCTCATTTGAGTACATGCATGATCTGATGCCTTTTAAGACACTTCACACGAATAGCAGATAATCTTTCCTGGACTCATGAATCCTGCTGCCCAGCATCTCTTGGCACGACCCTCCCACCCTTTCCATCGCCTCACTACTGCTAGCAAGAGACTTCTTTCCTCTGCATCATCTCTAATCTCTCAGCTGTCAAACACCATGCTTCTAAGGCTCCATTTCTTCTTTTGCTCGAGCCTCACAACTTCCTCTACCTTGAAATATTTGTTCAGAAAACACTCATCCCTCATTGCTCCATAAATACCCACCCAGGCTGGATGTGGCTCTAGTGACACACTGCTTTCCTGCAGAACTCATTTAAAGTGGCAGTGGTGGCACGCGGAGCCTCAGCTCTGGATCAGGACTCCTTTACTCCCAGCACTGCACAAGCATGGGGCAGAACTTCAGTCCTGACCTTGTGATTCTGTGCCTAGGGGGAACCATGCCCGACAATGCAGTACCATGCCACACTTGGTATTACCACCACCTATCTACCTTTAAAACTCTGATCACTTTACAGAAAGAGGAGGTTTTCATTGTTAGTAAACTGGTGTAATTTATTTAGAGGCAGTCATTTATGTTTACTGGACTATGAAAGAACAGGAAGCGTCTGGCATCCGCAGAGATCCAGATTGATCTCTCTGTCTCCTCTTGACAAGCAGCCAGTTTTGAGACCTATCTCGCCAGGCATACTAACACATCGACTTGCCATTTTTTACCCTGAGTTGCTGGGGAGAGAGAGCTTTATTACCTCCCAAGGGAAAGGGGGAAATCCCAGCCATGTGAGTGGCTTAAAACTGACCAGGAACACAAACACACGACACAGGTCAGGAAACACCGCATAGGAGAAATTCAGCCTTATTCATCTCAAGCTGCTTTACTATGCCAGCAGCAATGAAAGATTTTGATCCTTTGTCAGTGATCTTGCAGGGGAAGCATCCCGAAATACAGCCACTGAGATCCTGCTCCACAGAATACCCATTGGGAAACCTGAAGCAAAATTGATTGACAGCTATCAGAGACAAATAAAAGCTAGAGCTGTGGATCTACCCTGGGGCACCAATGTTTATCCTAAGTGGTAACATAGGTTTCATGGCAACATTTTATTATGCTACAAGTTAAGAAGTAGCACATCTTTTTCAAGCTGCATTTTTACTTGACAATATGTTGCACTTACAGGAATTCTTACAACAAAAGAAAACCCACGCTGCTAGCGCTGTGAGCCAGCAGCCTCCTCTTACTGCAGGAGCAAGAACAAGCACCAGCTTTGTCTGCGTACACGGTACAGCAGTGCCTCGGGTCCCCAGGTTTATGGGATGGCACAAAGCAGAGAGGCTGGGAAAATCAACATTTATGCCCCACGCTACACAGGCTGTTGTCCTTTGAGCAGTCCTATCTGCAATCTCACATACGCTTTTAAAGAAAGCAAACACCGAGACAAGAGCAGAATCACTGTGCTGTAAATTTACACAAATGGAGATGAGATTAGAATCTTGCCTATACGCTTTAAAGATATCATAACCACAGAAATGAGAAGTGTGTTATTAACTATCACTACTTACTATGTAGAACTAGAGCAAAGTTATTTGAAGCATAAAAAATTCTGGCAAAGGGCTGCCATATTTAATAAATCACTGAATCAATTATTCACTGTGAAAATCAATTACTTACTTCAAATGAGAATCTTATGAATAACCTCATGCCCTTTCATGCCATCTATGAAAGTTATAGGGGAATTAGTCAGTAAAAAATGCCTCACTTATCTTTTATGTGCATTAAAGAGACCACACAAATACAGGGTAATTCTGCTCCGCTGAAGCACTCTGCCAACAGAACAGTCCAGAACCACTTTAATGAAGTCAGTATATTACTGAGGATTTACACTGCAGTCAAAAGCAGAGTGTGACCCATTGGGGCACCACCTACGATCAGTTTTCCAGGTGCAACTCAGAAGCAATTCCATTCAGTCCATCCCATTTCACAAATGTGAAACCAGAATATAACCAGCAAACCGCAAAATCTCCTCTACAATGTGACCTACATTAAGTAACTACTCAAAGGAACGCAAAGTATATCTTCACAGGTCAGGAAATATTACCACGAAACTCCATGGAGACGCCTGGAAGTGAATATTGCATGGCTTTGCAGCAGCTCCCACCATTCCTGCTTTTACAGGTTTTCTGATACGTGACTTTCAGAAGACGCTGGCTGCAAGCCCTCCCACCCACCGGCAACGCCCAACCATCCCGGAGCCCAGCGGTGCAAGTACTTACTGAGCTGTAGAGATAGCCCTCAGCGTTCATGGCAACGTACAGGCCTGCCTTCACCCCTTGGATTGCCACCACACGAAGACCCACAGGAATTAGATTGAAAAGGGCTGCAGAAAGAAAAGAAAAGCAAAAGTTATGGAGCCATTGGCCTGTATGGCTGCTGCTGCTTCTTGCCTCAGGGCCAGCCCACCCCACTCCTCACCCTTACAAGCTGAACTGGAAACAGACGTCCTGCTTCCAGCTGTGTTAAGGATCTGCAGCCATAACAACAATGCTGAAAGTGGCTTTTAAAAAGTACCAAGTCTGTTTGCCTCCCAGAAGCCTGAATACACCCATCAATGTCTGCTCACCGCCTTGGCAATGCCAAGGGCTCATCACCTGCTCCAACCAGCACATCCCAACAGCCTTCTGTGGGTCAGCCAAGCTGCGGTAACCACACATGTGCTCACCCTTCCTGTGGCAAACACAGCACCACAACTTAGTTGAGTTCACCCTGAAACTGATCTAAGCCCAGTCACAGTCCCTGGCATCTGCCATATGCTAAAAGAGCATACAGACAGGGACCATGGTCAGCCTGAGGTAAATTAACTTGCCCGTGTGCCTGTCCCTGTGATCCCTGCTATCAAAGGAATAAGGACACTCAGGAAGAGATGCTGACCTGTCCTGAGTTCTGCTCCTCATTCAGAAGCAGCACTAGATAGGACAGAAGATACGACCTATTTGATGCTCAATTTTACTGCCATCCTAATGACTGCAGGCACTTCCTGCCAATTATTTCTTATTGCTCTGTTCCAAACAGACCCAGTATCTCAGTGAAAGACCTTTCCTGTGAGCACACACATCAATGTATGGTCAGGCTTTTGCTGCATTTCTGACACAAGGGGCTCAAAGGAGAGAGGACTGCCAGCATTGATAGACAGAGCACTCAGGCATTAGCATGGCTTTGTTCCCACTCAGATCTGTAGGACAAGAGCATCCAGGTGCTGCAGGACCCCTTGTGCTTCAGCTTGTGAAGAGCTAACTGGACTCTGTCCCAGGGACCTGTTATGCAAAGATGGACACAGGGTTGAGCAGAATCATGGAAATCCTTCATTCAAGGTCTCTTCCTACACAACTGCACTGGAATGAGAATATTTTTTTTGTGGTTCCCTGGGCATGAAGTCAGACTGCCCCCTCCACGTTCATGAAGCATTTCTTGTGCCTTTTTAACATATTGTAAAAGCCTGCTTGAAACTTCTGAAAATGTTTGGGGTGTTTGAATTAGCCCAGAAGAGACCCAGTAATAGGCAGAGCATAGAAGAAAGGCTAAGTGACAAAGCACTGTGAAGCATTCCTATTTCCCAGCTGACAGTAAGGACATCATCCTCAAACTGATTCATTTTATAGATCACTTACAAACTTCTATACCTGACACTTCAGTAAGCTTAGCACAAAGGGGACTTCACATAACGGCTGTAGGAGAAGCAGACCAGTCTGTGCCATCTCCCAGCCTTTCCTTTCCCGGGAGATGTGCCACCATGATTTAAAATCAGCACTGAAGGCTAAAGCAGCTTTTGCTGAAACACTCCAGTCGAACTGCCGCAGCTCCTTGGGCCAGGCTGGTGTTGATCCTGGTTTGATGGAAGGGAATCAAATCCAGCTCAGCACCAACCTTGCACTCCAAGGAGATCTGTTAGATGTGCACATGCCCAGTAACACATGGATTTAACTCAAGCATGAGATGGTTCCCAATAACCTCCTTCACGTATAGCCTGTGAATTACTACACTGAGGAAAAAAATAGTTGTTCCTTCTTTCCTTGAACCAGTAGTGCAGATTACAAGAGCTTCATCGAGGTCCCAGGAATTGCACAATTTAGCAAGTTCACAGATGATGTCAAGCTGTGTGGTGCAGGTGACATACTAGAGGGAAGGGATGCCATCCAGAGGGACCTGGACAAGCTTCAGAGGCGGGCCCATGCCAACCTCACAAAGTTCAACATGTGTGGCTATTGATCTTTGAACAACTGGAGTCAAGCATGGCACTACTCTGACACTGTCCCAAGAAGAGACAAACACGCCCCAGTGTAGCTACTCAGGACCAAAGAGCTGCATTACAGCATAGTTCTACTGTTGAGAAGCTCCGTAACCAAGGCAAGCCTATATTTCTATCACTTTCTCACTACTATGGAAAGTCCAAAACCCTCTGTAATTAACAGGTCTATTCATAAGCAATTTCCCTTCCCTAATTTTTTCCCCCACTGAAAAATGAAGCACGTTACTGCAAATAATGAAACAAAATGGGCATCATCACTCATTCTCTACAGCCAATTTGTCTTGCACAGAAAACTTGTGACAGACCATTCAAAGCATTCATTAGGCAGCGGGGCGATAATGCCCAGAACCAGTGGGTGAGAAGTTCCACTTGGAAGCACCTCCATCTCCAGATCTCTCTTTTCTCCACATGAGCACACTAAGGGAGCACAGCGACAACCCTGGTGCAGCGTGTTACAGTAGGAAGAGCACTGCCAGTTCCCAAGCTCCCTTGGATCCTCTCACAGCCCACGATCATGGCTTGTAGGCATGGCAGAGCATCTCTGACAACATGCTGCAGAGCAGGGAAGCAAGTGGGCAGGCAGGCAAGCACAAGGGCATGCATAGGTAACTGACAGCCAAAGCAGTTTTAGGAAGCAAATGTTCTCCTCTATTAAAAGTGCTTGAGGGGTCAACCAAAACTTTGGAAATTCTCAGAGCTGTTTCTGCACTCAAATCAAGATATGTCTTTGAATAAGCTAAAGCCTTTTGTTGTCATGCTTTCAAATGAATATTTCATCTTGTTTGTTTTGGAACAGATTTCAAAGCTTGTAAGCTTTATTACTTATATGCTTTATTACAAGAATGTAAAAATGTGGAGAAAAAACATCCATCAATCTTAAAAGTAAATGTCTCATTTTGTGTCAGGAAAAAAACCCTAACTTGAAATATCAGATTTAAGGATGGGAAAGAGGACTAGCTGTGGTAGAGCAGGACTACCCTACAAGCTCTGATGATATTAAAAAAAAACCTGTTTTCTGTTGAAAAGATAATTTTTGTATGCCATGTACAACCACACAAGATGGACACACTCTTCGGTATTACATGCAGAAGACAGGAAAATTAAGATACTGAATATTTCTGCCAATTTGTTTTTGATACATTATACCATCGTCACCCATCACTAGATTTACACCTGATACTGCTTATTGATTATAGTGTATAGTATATCACACCCCACTGCTAAACCCTCTGGCTAAACCCTCTGCTGTTCATCGTTATGTTACGGCGTTTTATCAGACACATCACATTTCTAAACTCTGAATGCTTTACTTGGCTATGGGTTGAGCTAACTTATTTACAGAAAATTCTTCATACATCCCAATGCAAGTAGGAAGAGAATCTGTCCTCTTGCTTATATTAAGATAGCGTGCCTTTAGCTGCATGGTATAAGGAACAGATGTCCCAAGTGCTGTTTTGCGGGAAGCTGGCTGGATGCCCATTCAAATGCCATTAGAACTTGGCTTCTCTTGTTTTTTTTTTTTTTTTCCCTTTTCTTTAAGAGAGGAGGTGGAAAATAAATGCCATCAGCCTGTCAAGAACACACATAAAATGGGAACCAGATAGATAATTCATTTTAAAATTGCTTAAATATTAGCAGTTCCTCTTATATAAATAATAGGATTTTTATTAGAACATTTAATTGAGTCAGATGTATCTAAGGGACATGCCGCATCTCATTTGAAACGTTCATTTTGCCAGAGTAAACCAACCTAATGCATTCCACAAAAATTAAGCTCCCTTTCATAATGATAATTTGAATAATCAGTGCATGGATACAGCACACACAGCTGATGTATGGAACATGGCGTTCACCGGGCATTTTGTTGTGTTAAGATGGTTTCCAAACGAGGACACACGGCCACGCATGGCGGCAAGGACCTGCTGTGAGCATCAGGAGCGTCCCTCTCTGACAGGGGATGTGAGTTAACCAACACCTCTCCAGGGATAAGGAAATATCATTTATGTATTTTAGATGAGTTTTGCACAGAAATACTATGCAGATTTCTGAATGGCTGGCCAAGAATCTTCTGGATAAATATTTTAAAACAGAAAATATCAGTGAAGTAAGTCTGCAGCTGTTCACTTAGATGAGTACATTTTTACATTCTTTTTTCTGGTCAAAATTTGAGAGGTCTGAAGGAATAGAAAATGAAAAAAATAGTGTGCTTTTTTCTGTTATTTCCAAAGTGAAAAATATGATTTTGTTTTGAAGCTATGACTAGAAGCTTCATATAATATAAAACATTCACTTAAACTGAAGATTTATAAAGGAGAGCAAGTGGTCAAAAGTTAACAATGAACAAAGCACATTCTTTTTCTCATTTTTCAGGAGCCAAATATTATCAGGTTGGATTTTTTTTTCCTCTCTTCTGATAACCCCTAAGGTCAGAGGATGGGGAACTGTTTGACCTCTGTCTTCTCCCAAAGACTTCAAGACTTTATGCACCAAACCTCCCAGTACAGCCCGAGCCTTGGAGTGACTGGCTTGGCACACTTCAGCTAGAGGCCTCCTGTCCCACCAGGCTGCCAAGGTAGGCCTGTCACCTCATCAGAAAGATTAATGCTCCAGAAGTGCCCTTCAGCCCATCTATTTCCAATTAAGGAGACAGACTGGAAGTGGCTCCCGAATACTTAGCACCTTGCCAATCTGATCTCTGACATTTCTGACATAAATAAGAGCTGTTTGGGTGATTTGGAGCTAACCTCAGTTGTAGAGACATGGGAAGTTGCTCTTGTACCCACCGAGGTGCAGCCAGAAGCAGCTCCCTGCGTCTCCCCTGCCAGCCTGAAATATTGCACAACTGTCCTGACATTTTATTTTTCTCTGCTGTTTACCTAAATTCATCTCTGCTTCCGTTTAAGCCCATTACTTTGTTGTTCGGTCCTCGCTGATAGATGAGGGTAATGAATCCCTGCCATCTCTAGCAGCTTTTTGCATGTCATTGACAAATAGGCCTCCAATGGGATTTTCTGCAGATTGAGAACATCCTATGTCTTCTTCCTTTGAAAAAAGCAGCTAATATCATCCAGCGCTGGCTCATTACTCACCCACTAAAGCCCACTGAACTCCTCACATGCTGGTGTCTGCCTGAGGAAACTATGAGGCCAGACTTGTAGGAAGAAGCCTGCTCAGGCCTCCATGGGGTAAGGGTGCGTGCAGGAATGTGGGGGGGTTATCTACAGGTTCTCCTGCTCCCACATAAATTAGAGTTTTGTCATTGTTAATTTGTGGCATTTCATTTCTTAAACACAAACATATGAAACAGCACTAGAACCTGACACTCACAGCATGCTTCGGGCCAAGTTTCTGGTTGCTCTTGGGTCATTTCCCAAGGGCTCTGCCAGCCTCTCAAAATTTCAGTCATCACCTTCACAGAGCTCCTCTCTTGCACACTGCTCTGCACGTGGTCCCCGGCCCCAAGCCAGGTGCAGTGGAACAGAAAACCCTACTGCCCAGAACGGCCCATCATGGCATCCCACCAGCAACCTGGGGCTGGGGCAAGCACCACAGACATGGGGCTGCACCCACCTCACACTCTTCTCCCAGTGCACCTTCATGGGACAACATCAACACTCTGCAACATGGGCTGCAAACAACTCTCACCTGCAGCTCAGGCCCTGCCTTCCTGAAAGAGCTATGCCTTCAATCCAGCTAGAAGCTTCTGTCATTTTGAACAACATGTTTTGTCCCTAAATTAAGTAGGTTCCTCCTTCTACAAAGTACACAAAGATTGCCTCTATCAGTTCAACCACTAGAAAAGACAATGGGAAAACTATCTTTTTGAAAAAAGGATATGGGCTACTGGTTTCTGTTGGTTTAAATCATTATGACTCCTGCACATGAGCATCATTTTTAAATCTATGTGGCTCTGCTTCACTTTGCTAACCTTTGATGGACAGCATGAAATCAATCCCTTTGAACAGGGCTTTGGAAGAAGACCTCATTTGGAAAGGACATTCAATAACCTGAGCCTTGAGACTAGCCTCAAAGCACAAGACTTTGATGAACAGCTGGATTTCTTCAGCTTGGAAATTCCTGATCCTTGCTGAATTTTTCAGGATAAAATAGTGAAAGCAATTATCTCCTCTTCTCCTTGGAAAGAAAACTCCCAGTATCCTTTACCCATGTGGCATGTGTATAAATATAATCTCCTTTCTCTTCTGGCAGTAGTTCAAATCATGGGTTTTATTCTCCACCCCACCCAGATGGCAGTTACAGAATTGGGGCGGGAGGGAACAAGAACGGAGAGGAAACATATGAAATTATACAGGCAAGATTTAAAGGGGACGTATGGATAGAAAAATCTGCAGAAAACAGCTGGTTTCTTCCTAATTTGATCTTTTCAAAAATGAAGCTTCACAAGCAAGACCCACTAGGTGATGCATTTGATTGTAATTAGGTTGTAGAACAGGCTAATTTTTCTTACTGTAGTCACTGTTTTCGTCCTTGGTCCCATCAATTGTACCATCTGGGTGCATCTGCAGGAAGTATTCCTGCTGGCTGAATAACCTTGTCACAATTCCTTTCAGCTGGGGTTCTGCAAAAAATAAAAATAAAATTATAAGACATACCAAACATGTAGCGGGAGACCCAATTTGCGTGGCCCCCATTAAGCCCTGAGTAACTAAAGAAGTGCTTGGCAGATAAGACAGCTTTCTGTGATTCCTTTCAAGGGTGGCTGTAAAATATTCATATATACATAGACATACAGGCAAATAAAATGGAGATCAGATGAGCAGGTAAAATGCAATGCATAGTCAGTACAGCATAAAGTAACAGATTTATGCAACACCGCTTCAGTGAAAGTTACCTATCAAATGAAAGTCTTTAGACAGCTTATATATTCTGAATATGCCTCTCGTTTAGAGGCAAATTTGCTAGCGTGTAGCAAGGAATGTGCTTATTGTTTCTTCTTCTGCCTGTGAAGGCAAGTGCCTTGGTTTCTATGTTTGATTCACTAAGGTGCAGCTCCAGTTTTATGCCAATGAAAATCTGTTTAAATTGATGGCATTACAGTAGTGTAAAACCAAAGTAACTGAGCACTGAATCAGTCTGCATGAGTCCAACTGTGTGGGATTTGGGGAACAAAATTCCTAAAGGGAACAGATGCAAGACACCTCCAAAAATGACCTTTGAAGCATTAATGGGCACCTGAAACGCCTCTGTTTTAAAATCCCGTATGTTCCTCCCTTCCAAAAACATGTGCTGCATACTCTGGTGGATGAGAATCACCCCTTGTCATTAGCAGGGTCCTTGCCCAGCCTCTGCACACCACGGGATTGCCTAGGAGCTCCCCTATCGCCTCTGCAACATTTATATATGCATGAAGGAAAGGAAAACACGAGAAAAAGCAGAAACAATCTGGCCACCAGGTAACTTCACCTGACAGCTCTGCAGTACTACTGCCAGTCTCCCTACCATCCCACTGATCAAACACAAATTAAGTGGACAAAAATTCAAGATAAATTCAATTTTATCATGGATGCATCACAGGCATTGCTTCTGTAAAGCACACTAGCCAGCTACAGGTGGACAGGCAGACATGCACACTGGTGGGACTACAGAGATTCTCCTGTGCAGTGGGAGTTCATAGTTCTGTGTGATCATCCACTAGAAGTTAACAAGAGCTCATTGCTGGCTCAACAGAGAGGAAGAAATCCAGCATAGCATATCAAAATCCAGCCAGCCTCCCATCATTCGAGCCTCTAGTGAGGCTGTTTAAAAAGCCATGGTCATTGCATAACCACAGTCACGTTGTGCATTGAGCATCTCCACCAGCAGCCCCGTCCCTAACGCTCCTGCACTGCGCTGCCCGACCTCCAGGTGAGGATGGGGCCCCAGCTCAGACCTCTCCTCCAGCCAAACCCTACAGGCAGAAGGGCAGCAGTGCAGATGGGCTGGAGGTGCAAAGGGTTTCAGCTTCGGGGACCACTCCTCCAGCCCGAGGAAAATCGGGTTCCTATTTCATATCTACAAAATTGTATGCTTGCCATGGAATAAATCAGTGCCAGCTGGTTCCTATGCTGCCTTAAAAAAGTGATTTCATAGCAACCCAAATGTTGTAGACTGCAGGCAGGCGTTTTCCCAGCGAGATTCACAGCTCTGGGACAATACGTACACTCAAACTGGCCATCTCCTGAGAGCTAATGTCAATCGAGCCAAAACATGTCAATTTGAAACTGTTTTGTTTTGCTCTTACCAAACTGAAAGACCTGTTTTGCTGGATGCAGAAGCTTGATTCAAGGAAGGAAGGAAAGAAAGGCAAAGCTGTATTCTCAGGCACAGCTGAATGCACCACCGCCCGGTCCCCCTCTCCCTTTTATCTAATACCACAACAATAAAGGCGCTAATAGGCATTCGCTGATACGAGACCTATGTTCAAGTCCCTGAATGAGTCTCAGCCTCATTTTTACTCTCTTGTTAAATTTTAATGTTTAAGTACTTTGCACAAAATGGAAGAGCTCCCAGCAGGACACATTCAGAGATGCTCCTGCAGCCCGAAGCTCTCTGTGCACTGGGGAAGGGGGAAGACCTCATCTTAAATCCCCTCAAAGATAAGAGGAATGGAGATAAAAAAAAAAAAACAGCCCTGCCTCTTCCTCCTTCTTGGGAAGATGATTTAACTACAGCACAGAAAGCCTTTTTCTTTAGGGGTCCAAGCTATACTTTGATCACACAAATCATTTTGGAAGGACATGTAAGCCTCTCCTGCTTACACTACGTGGCCTGCTGAGTACAACACAGAGCAAAGCTACTCACCACCAGTAGCTCCCCATCATCTTAGAGCTTATCATAACAGCACCCAAGGCCCCCTGGAGCCCTCCTGAACCCACACTATAGATGAAAACATGGCTGTGCCAGACAGCAAAGTGTCACCATAATAAAACACAGGGAAAAGCCCCAGCGTCCCTCTTCATCACCAATCTGACAAGCACACAGTCAGGTCTGACTCAATCTCCAACAACTGTCCTCTTCATAATCCAGGGCTTTCCTGAGCCAGTGCCTGCCAAGGGACAGGTCAGAGGAGGAATCTTCTCTACCATGCGCTTCCTTCTGGCCTGACCTGGTTTTGCTCAAGTTTGAGGCTCGCTCCCAAACCCACAGCAGAACTCAAGGGGAATGAAACAGAGCTGTAAGCCACGCACAAACCCAGCAAGCTCCTCCTGTCCCTAACGTGGTCTGACAGCAGCAGTGTTCCTGTCTCTGCACAGATCCCTTTCTGCAGGAGCATCCCCGCTCCCTGGACCCATTTAGGGAGCCCTGTGGCACCACCACACAAAAGCCTTTTCCAGGCACTCCAGGGTGAGCAAGCACTTGCAAGACACACAGCTCTCATCTCCCTTGGTTTCTGTATTTCCTTGGGTCTCCTGCTACAGGAGAGGGGAAAGGTGCTGGTGAGCAGCTGCACAATGGGTACTGACCAGAACACACACAGCGTAGACACACAGTCAGCACCGAGCTCTCTGCAGAGAGCAGCACAGCAGGGTTAGGGAGCTGTCTGGGCAACATGGGATTCACCTCACCGAGCAGGAGCTGCTCCGCAGCACAGGACCATCACTGACATGGGGCTCCCTTTGCACTCCCAAATGTACAGGCAAGCCAGAGCAGCCCCATAACGTCCTGAAGCAGCCTGTGTTTCTCCACTGATGGCAAAGCCGCCAGCTTGAACAGGGGCAGTCATGCTGGTGACAGCCAGCTTTGGAGCTGTTTTACCCCAGGGCACCTCCTGCCTGACGTCTGGGCATAACGTGGGACACCAGGATTTGCTGTTTGTACAGCAAGCAGTGTGGCTGGGAGGCCATGGACAAAATTTTAGGTGAAGACTGCTTTTAATAAGCAGCAAGAATGCATCCATCCTTATTCCTAAGGCTCACTACAGTTACTGCTTGGGGAAGGGTGTGTCACCACAGGGCAGCATTTTTCTGCTAGTCCAGAGGCACAACTACGCACTTGGCTCTCACGCAACCCTCGGCTTTGGTCATATCATACATTTTAGCATCACTGTTTTCCAACTGAAGAGAACAGCAAACTTTATCACAGTCTTCCAGCATTGTTACCCCTTACGCTACAGCAATCAAGCTGAAAACCTCAGTGGTTTTTGTTGTTCTTGTTCATTTGTTTCTAGAAAATAACACAAAGAGCAGGTCTCCTGGTCACTTAAGGATGGTGGGACATCCTGATAGGCCACAGCAGAAGGCAGAAAGACAACAAAATGGACTGAAAACTTTCCACAGTTTAGCAATTAAAAACAGAAGAGAGCAATCCTTCCTTGCAAGCAACATTCCCAGTGCCTCAGTAAACACTGGGAGGTAAAAAACCTCATCACCCTGAGACTTTTGTCTAAAATTCCCCCAGTAACACTGCCCCAAATGATAATCAATAGGAGACAGAACAGACCACAAAAAGAGGAGAAAAAAAATGCAGCGCAGCCAAGCACAATCCCCTCCACTACCATTTTCTCTCTTTAATTCACAGAATTCACCAGGAACCAAACTCAAACCTACTCTTTAATCCTCATCATTGCACAGCAAGGGGAACTTGGACCTCCAGGATTCTGAAGGAGCAACACTGCACAATGCACTGGGGATAAATCTACTCCTCCCAGTCGGGCTCCTCCATACACTCTCGTGCTTTGCTGTAGGATCAGCTTTCCCCACAAATATGGAACTAAATTAACACAGACAAGACTTCATCTGTAACCAAGTGGCTCCCCAAAGACAAAGAAAATACAAAGACAAGCGTTTCAGAATGGATTTAAGGAAGAAGTTAGGACTGCCTTGATCTCCAAGAACAGTCTGAACACAAGAGGCTCCCATGCAGCGTATGTTCCCAATGCAGCCTCCATGCTATTAGGATTCCCATGTGATATATCAACAGATATTTTTGTCCCTATTTTATAAGCCTTACCACGGTGCTTTAGGATGCTCACACAAAAGATGCTGCTCATACACAGCTGCTCAGGGCTGGGGAGTGCCAGAAGAAATGCAGCAGACCCACTCCTTACACTGAGGCAGAGAGCTCAAATCCTTCAAATGCAGTGCTCCCTGAGGGGCAGGAGAACATTCCCTCCAGGAAACAGCCCCAGTGGGCACAGCCACAGAGCAGAACAGACCAAGAATACCAGAGAGCAAGAGCTAAGCTGTGGCTTTGTTCCTCTCTGCAGTACCTGGCAGGCTATTTTATTTTTTTCCTACGGCCTTCAGCTGCTAACCCTTCTTAAAGCAGCTGCCCAGTAAGCAACTCACAGCCCCTCCTCGACAGGCATCCTGTTTGTTCTTCATTCCACAGGGGAAACCCAGCAGCTCTACATGCCTCGCTTTTAACTTTCTGAACCCTTCAAGACAGCTCAGGCTAACCAGGTAACGATGTGATTGCTGATCTCCTTGTCACTACTTAAACAGCAACGCAATGCTGGTGTTACTCAGTTCAGCCGTTCTGCTGCTGAGCCTTAAAGGCATCTCCAGCCAGCCAGCCAGCCATCTCAGGCTGCTGTGCTTCCTGCCACTATATTGCGTAGCAAATTTCATCTGCTAGGGCTTCCCAGAGATGGGCGCTCACATGTACCTTATCTGATCTCCAAGCACTCACAGAAGGCTCAGGAGTCACACCCAAAGCAGCCATCCAACAGTCACATCCCCCTCCAAAACACAGGCATTGCCAAAGGTGTTCACTACATCCCATGGGGAAGAGAGCAGGAGCTCTGGCAGAGTCACTGGGAGGAAAGCTTTTTATTAGAGATGTCACTGGCTCTTTAATTACCTCTTCTTTAATTTCTGCTGTGTAAATTGAATACGGAACTCACTCATGACCACAAAGTGGAAAACACACAAGCAAGATAACTCCCCTTAATGCAGAGAGGAGCTGTGGCATCACGTGCCCAACAATGCACTCAGCACAGCCCCGCTGAGAGCATCACCTAGCTTATTGTCATCAGCACAGAGCAGTACAAACACAACCTGCACACAGGCCACAGCAAGAATCCCAGGAACCTTAAACCCTACAAACTATCATTTACTGCAGGGTGGCTCAACCCAACCTAGTTCCTAAGCTGAGGAGAACCACAGAAATACAGAATCACAGAACCGCAGGGGTTGGAAGGGACCTCTAGAGATCATCGAGTCCAACCCCCCTGCCAAAGCAGTTCCCTACAGCAGGTCGCACAGGTAGGCGTCCAGACAGGTCTTGGATACCTCCATGGAAGGAGACTCACAACCTCCCTGGGCAGCCTCTTTCAGTGCTCCATCACCTGCACCGTGAAGAAGTTCATTCAGGTTACTCAGCCTCGCCTCGTAAGGGAGATGCTCCAGGCCCTTCATCATCTTTGTAGCCCTCCACTGGACTCTTTCCAGGAGGTCCCTGTCTTTTTTGTACCGGGAAGCCCAGCAGTGGGAACACAGTACTCTAGGTGAGGCCTGACCAGGGCAGAGTAGAGGGGGAGGATCACCTCCCTTGCCCTGCTGGCCACGCTTTTTTTAATGCACCCCAGGATACCACTGGCCTTGGCCACCAGGGCACACTGCTGGCTCACAGCCAACCTGCTGTCCACCAGGACACCCAGGTCCTTCTCTGCAGAGCTCCTCTCCAGCAGGTCATCCTCCAACCTGTACTGACGCACAGTTATTTCTCCCCAGGTGAATGACGCTATACTTGCTTTTGTTAAAACTCATCTGGTTCCTTTCTGCCCAACTCTCCAGCCTGTCCAGGTCTCACTGAATGGCAACACAGCTCTCTGGCATGTCAGCTACTCCTCCCAGCTTCGTATCGTCAGAAAACTTGCTGAGGGTGGACACTATCCCTTCGTCCACGTCTTTGATGAACATGTTGAACAAGACTGAACCCAGCACCAACCCTGGGGGAACATCGCTAGTTACAGCCTCCAACCAGACTGTGCACCGCTGATCACAACCCTCTGAGCTCGGCCAGTCAGCCAGTTCTCAACCCACCTCACCGTCCACTCATCTATCCCACACTTTTTAACCTTCATTATCAGAATGTTGTGGTAGAAAGCATCAAATGCCTTACTGAAGTCAAGGTAGACAACATCCACTGCTCTCCCCACATCTACCCAGCCAGTGATGACATCATAGAAGGCCACGAGGTTGGCAGAGCACGAATTCCCCTTGCTGATTCCATGCTGACTACTCCTGACGACCTTCTTCTCCTCCAATTGCTTGGTGACAGCATCCAGAACAAGCTGTTCCATCACCTTTCCAGGGATGGAGGTGAGGATGACTGGCCTGTAGTTTCCTGGATCCTCCCTTCTTGCCCTTTCTGAAGACCAGAGTGACATTGGCTATCCTCCCGCCTTCAGGCACCTCTCCCATTCTCCAAGACCTTTCAGAGATGATAGAGGTTCAGCAATCATCTCTGCCAGCTCCCTCAGTAGGGCATAGGGAATAGAGCATAAGTGATTTCCAGCTGAGATTCCTTTGCGGAAGGCAGTCTGCTCAGCCTCAATTCAATTGACAGCACACCTCTCCTTGCTGCCATGTGTCTGTCTGAGGCTTTGGACTGAGAAACCTGAAGGAACTCAGCCAGACTCCACTCAGAGGAGCAACCTTAACCTCAGCTGAGCTCATGGGAGGGATGTCAGCAGGGCTGGGTTTTAGTAACCTCTTGGATAGATGAAGGGCTCAGTGGCCTTTCAGAGATTAGAGCCACTGGCTCTGAGGGCTCCTGCAATTCCCAGCACTGCCCTGGCTGGTAGGCAGGCATCTATTGGAGGTGATGGTGCAGAACTGCTTTTAAATGAACTCCAGAAACAACTGTGTTGGGTACCAGAGGTCCTCTGTGTTGGGAATGGCTTAAAATGAAGCTCTTGGGTTACTGTTCTTCACACAAGAAGCTGCCAAGCAGCAGAGGACTCCTCCAGCTCAGACAGTGAACAGCCATTTTATGATCAGCAGCCCGCAGCCAGGTAGCACCTACTGAGTAATTTTGACAGGAGACTTGCCGGTTTATTTGCTCTCCGCCTGCTCTCAGCACAGTGAGGCTGTCCAGGATTCCAGCAGCCAGCTCCCAAAGCAGCGTGGCCAGCACAAGCTGCACTGCCAAGCACATCGGTCTGGTGAAGGAGAAAGCACCTCCAGCGCTGGGCTGAACACCACTGGGTGCGCTGCTGGCTGCACCTGTGCAACACTTCTGCTGAGGATGGGACTGTGAGCGGGGGACCTGTGATGCATCTCAGGAGGATATTTCACCTAAATGTTCCTTGAACATTTGTTTATTGCAATTAAGGATTTTAGCCTGGAACTCCCACATCCCATTATTCTTACTTTCCCCCACTCGGGCTGCGGCTGTCACACCAGGAGGCTGATTTATGACTCACCCAACCGCATTCAAATCCGCACCAAAACCAGCATTCAAGGCAGAGTGTAAACTGCTTCTAATTTACCCAGATTAACTCCGTATGTAAAGGGCCACCCCAGAAACTGCAGCTCCTCTCCCCTGTAAAGGACAGGTTCCAGAACACTCGATCAGCCAAATACCACAGATACACACTGCCAGAGATGGGCACCAGAATCCCCCCTCAGAAGCGCTGTTAACGAAGCCCTGCACTACTCTGCACACCAATGCATCAGCTCCATGCAGATTACTATGGTGACAGGCGTCAGCGCAGAACTCGGGGAGAAAAAAAGATGAAAAGCTGCAGGAGGAAACTGTGCTTTATTTTTTCCCACCCAGTAGCTGCTAAGTTCTCCAGGGTGTTTGGAGTTAAGATGAAGTAAGTGGTTCTCTCCAATTAAGCGCATCACTGTCGGCACAAGTTCAGAGTCTCAGCTCACTACGATGACTCACTGAATGCACCCAAGCTGGGAAGCTCGGCACTAACAGCTCTCGTGGCTGTGCCGGGAGCTGCTGCCCTCTCAGGGCTGGGGAGCACTGCCTGACACAAGCTGGCAGCTCGGCACAGCACAGCCCCAGCAGCCCGTGTCTGACCTGCAGCCAGGCACACCCAGCACGGCAAAGCCTCCTGCACTGTCAGTGGGACTCCAGGAGAACACCCGAACTGTGTCACTCGGGTGTGCAGTAGGAAACCCTTTCTCTGCAAAGAGGGCACGGTGCTGCAAAGCGCTGAGTGTTTTCAGCTCCCACCGGAGTTGCTGACTATAAAAAAGCATCCAGGCAGAGGCAAGGAGGACTCTTCCCAGCCCCACAAAATGTTTTCCCATAGCAAAAAAACTGCAGCAAAATGATTGTGAGCGGAAGGACATGCTGCACCACGAGCAGCTGGCCGGGGGGATTGGGCAGTGCAGCCTGGAGCATCCTGAGCAGGATGAGGGCAAATGACCGTGTGCTGCAGAGCAGAGGGGGACAAGCACTTCATTTAGACACTTCCTCAGGCTGCCTGCAATAAAATTGCTGCACAGTGGGCAGCAGAGGCTGCTCAAGCCCCAGGAGCAGCTCCATAGAGAAGCACAGCACCCAGCCCCAACAAGCAGAGTTGCAACAAACCCCTTTGGTTCAGACCCAGCTTAATCCATGGGCACACACCCAGCCTGCAAGTAGGGTGGAGAGGGGTAAACAGAGCAACTGGACAATGCTAAGAACTCTTTCACTGATGGAATGTTTTTTTCCTGATGGACAGAGTGCCCCCAGCATCATCAGACAGTTGATCTCTGCTCCTCTCCGAGTGATGCAGAATGAAGGCCATGCCCAGCTTCAGTCCACTGTGATTACAAGGTTCGAGTCACCCTCCAATTACAGGGAATTTATTTTGAGAAGAAAATGACTCTGGGACAATAGGGCTACATGGCACACTCGTGTATTTACTCATCTCAAGTGCAAATCTCCACCCAGGGCTAATAGCTGTGGAGAGACAACTGGTGTTTCCAGGGTGCATTACACAAAATAACAGGCTGTGCTGACAGCGACGGCCTCTGCGTTTGAAGGACAGGCTTCCCAAAATGACATCTCCCTACCTCACAGGGAAGATGGGCTCCAGCTGCTGACAGCACCCATCAAAGCAATCACCTCCTGTCACTGTCAGTGAGTCACTGGAGCAGAATAGCACCTTGCAGGCAAAAAGAGCATCCAGAGAAGTGATTTCCCATGCTGATGTCTGCAAGGAGGAATAGCAATCAGCCCTCCAGCACTGCTGCCTCCTGCCCACAGCCCTGCACCAAGCAGCAGACATGTACAAACCTCTGCACGACGCCTGCTTTGCTGTACAAAGCCGAGGCCCTCCAGGGAACTCTATTGCTCATTTGTAGAGTAGGTGGAAAGGATGTGTTTGCATTCAGTGCCATTCACGCAAGAGCTCCCATACCTGGGGAACCAGCTTTGTGGGGATATTAACACAGCATGAGGTAAGGGGCAGAGAAAGGAGTCTCACACATACAGCACTGGAAATGAGGGGTGCAGCCATAGGGCACTGCTGCAGGCCTCTCCCAAACCACTGTCTGCCTGGGAGCCCAAGGACAGCAGTCACCCTACAGCCCACCCAGTCCCCAAGGACCTGACCCCACATGACAGCCACATCAGGACTCAAGGTCCAGGACTCAAAGAAAAAGAAACCCAAAGTCCTGCATCAGTTTCCTAGAGAACAAATACCGAACGAGTGTACAGGACACACGAGCTGCCCGCTCCATTCACCCCCCACACAAGGCAGGGAGGGATGGCACAGCCGTCCCCAGCGCTGCAGGGCCAGGAGTGGTCCCCAAAGACCACTGCAGCTGAGCAAAGAGGGACGGCAAGAGGAAGAGGACTGATGGCCTCACTGCCACTGGTTGCTTTGGCACAGAGCTGCTGACTACCTCCAGGTGAAATTATCCGGCTGAATATTTTAATTGTCCAACAATTCCGAGTGAGAGCAGCTGAGGCTATACACAAACTCCATCTCGTTATTGGGAGAAAAAAGAGATCTGAAATGGGTAAACGTTTTGATTTTTTTCTTTTGAGACATTTGCTTTGGATATGTAATGGGGAAAAGAAAAGGATTTTAAAAGAGTTGGAGATGAAAGCTAAAGTTTCATTATAAGAAGAATGAAATATTGCACTGGATCTGAATCCTCTCCTCCCCACAAACTTCTTTTATTTGACAAGACAGCTAAAAAACAATTCTTCACGCAGCTACGCTCCTGGGTTTGCTTTCCTCTCCCCCAGGACATGGTGGTTGTTGCTCTGTTGATCCACCGTGTTTCAACAGCAGCCAAGCTTTCACAGCATCTCCCTGCAAAGTGCAATCTTCTACACCTGTACTGACTCCACCTCTGATGAGGAGAAAACCAAAGCCTGACAGGAACCGAACGTATGAAGGAGAGATGTAGGGCTGTTCCAGGTTTTATGCAAGGTGAGCCTTTTTAGGTAAAGAATATTTTAAAAATGAGAATTTTAATGGAAAAGAAGTTGTAGCGAAAGCTCCTCAGTTGTCATTTTCCAGCACAGCCGAAGCCTTGGCTACTGAAGGTTACGGCATGCTCATAAGTATGGGTAGCAGAGCACACAAGATATATTATTTATTTTGAGGAACACCCTGCAATTATTCCTGACATATTGTGTAATTAGCCAAAATTACAGCATATTCACCCAGAGTGAAACAGAAGATAGCATAAATATTATGTGTGAGCCCACAATCGCTAAGCGCATTTCACTGGGGGCAAACGTGACTCCACAAGGGCACCGCACATGCAGCTTCTCCCCAGCTGCTATCGGCCTCCCCAGCGGGCTCCTGCAAAGAAGCAACACCGGGAGCAAAATACATGCTTGAGTGCTGCGTAAGTATTTAGCAAAAGGGGGTCCCAAAGCCTGCAAAGCTCTGGGGCCGAGGGAAGCAATCTAAGGTACATCCTGCAAAGAAGGGGGCACAGCTGGGCTGGCCCCAGAGCACGGTGGGCAGCAGGCTCAGACGGTGACGCCTGGAGATTTCACTGTGATTTAAACAGATTTCTTCCTAGTTTCCTACAAAGAAGACTTAGGTCGGATATTAGGAAATCTTTCTACCAAACTACCAGGGAATGGCTTAGAATCTGCTCATGGGTTAAAACAGGGTAAAGAAACATCTGGAGGACGAATGCCAGGTTTCAGTGCAGGGCTATGGCTGGAGCAGCCAAACCTGGGGTCCCTTCAGTGGCTTGGTGACATGATCACACTGCTGTGCCGCAGAGTTGTCACAGGGCCCCAGGACACAGTCCCCCACTCCCCTCACCCCATGAGACAGCACAGCACAGTCCCAGCATGAGCAGAGCCATCCCTGCTGCCCACCCCCACTGCTGTGCTGTGATCTGTGCTGTGCTCAGACGCCACATCTCTCCGTTTCCTCCATCAATCCAACAGCCTGAAATACTGCAGAAACACCAAGACGTCCCTCAAGCAAACAAAACACACTATGGAATCACCTACATCATTCTTCTACTCTGCTCCACGCACTCAGAAAAGTCAATTAATTAAAACAGAAAACGGACAGAACACGCTTTGAACAAGGGCTGGGCGGCAACCAATTTCTTCAGATGTTGTTGGTCTTGCGCAGGGTACCTGGTTTCACCAGGACCAGCCCATACACCAGAGCCCTCTGTAACCACCAGATGCAATGCAGGGTCCCAATGTCACGGTGCAAGCACTCAGTGACACCACACATTAATAGCTCCTGTTGATATAGCACTGGTCATGTACTACCTCAGCATTTCTCCAAAGCGATGAGAGGTGTTGGACTTCTTTACTTAATAGGTAATGAGTCTAAGAGACGGGAAAATCAAAGCCAGAATCAGACAGACCATGTTCTGAGGTCTTTTTTGCTCACTGCACTAAGGCAGCTTAAGCCCTCCTGTAGCAGTTGGCAGGCGTTTTTTGACCCCAAATTATTACATTACTAAATTTCAACAAATATTACACAACACCTAAATATGCATAAAGAATATGTGCTGCCTGTGACACTCTGGCCTGGAACAAGATTACACTTCAAAGAGCAAGATCATGCTAAAAACAAATCTTGCTGTCAGATTCCAATTCCTTTTTCTCTCCTTTTGCTTTGTGAAGACACACTTGGTCTACCTGCAGAACAATTTAAATTTTGCACTGGAGCCAGAAGATTCCTTCAACCTAATGAAAATGTTCATGGTGGGAGAAAGCCACCACCCACCTCCTTCCATCTAAGGCTCTGTTTAAACAGGGAGAGGCTGGCTGCTGTTGCTGGGTCCCTATCTCACTGCAGGTTCACCCTGCCCACCCTGCTGCCATCTCAGGAGGGAGCTGCACACACAGAGATGGGTGTGCTCAGGATGACACAACGCAGAGAGAGAAAATGAAATCTTGTGTCTCCAGCAGGTCTCTGGATGCAGTTCCTGCTGCTCCTGCTGCCACGTGAGGACTTGGATTGAAGATCACAAACTTCATCTGGTGGTTTCCCATCATTCAGAGAAGTGCTACCTACCTAGAGAAGCTGCTACCTAGCTCTAAAATCTAGAATTTATTTTACAGAAAGTAGAGATGTAATTTGGATGAAACAAAGAGATACAAATAATAGAAGAAATGTTTGCAGAAGTAGATAGGAGCGGCAGAGAAGGAAATGAAATAAAAGCCAAAATAAATGCTTGTGAATTTTTAAATAATGATGTTGCATGCTAGCTGGCAGGCAGATGCTGTCCTAAAGAGCACACAACCAAACTACAACAGTCAGCAGAGCATTGGTAGCTGTCTCACAAGCTCTGCCAGCCCTCTTAGCACTGTCACAGACAATCCCCACCAGAGCACGATGTCAGTCCCTGAGGGGTGCATGCACGACTGGCTGAGGATCGATAACTGAGATGCAAGGTGCATGCAGCCAGTAATTAAGGCCCAGATCTGGTTTCAGGACCTGTGCCAGGGAAAGGACCAACCCAGAATGGGGGGATGGCCCGATGTGTGCTCTGCTCGCATCTGCAGGCTCTGGAGTCCCTGGGGAGCCAGCACTGCTGCGTCTTCTTGCTAATTTCTCTCTGTTTTTCCAATTTTCTTGAAGACACAGATTGGTTCTTTGCAGCCTGGCTTCACTTGCAGCAGTCCCATACAACTTGACCTTTTGCAAACAGTTTTGCTTTGGGGAATGAAGGGAACGCATTTATTTGGCAGTTCTGGCAACATGGGTGGCAGCTGCTAAGCAAAGAAACTATCTGTGCAGCCAGCAAGGGGAGGGGAAGCAAACGATGCTGTTCTAGATAAATAGCAATTAAGTGAGCTTGTTCTATTAACCCCTAGACCTGGTTCTTTCCTTTCTTCGTTCCACTCTGAAACACTTAAATATTTCAAGGTTTTCTATCTTGAGAAATTAACTCTCTCTTTTTTTTTCCTTTTTGTTATCTTTATCCACAATCACCTTTCAGCCAGGAAAGAGCAACACGTAACACAGTTCTATTGCTCCTCAGTGGATGCTCCTCCAGCTGCCGGCACGTCGCCGTTAGCTGCCCACCCATCCCCGCAGCAGGGCACGTGGCTGGAGGGGAGGCGAGGAAGTGTGCCGCGTGCATGGAGCTGCATGCTGCACCGTCACTGCCATGGCCACGCCGAGCCCTGACCCCACACTCACTTGAAGCAACCTGCCATTGCACATCTCCTGACATCCACCAAAGGAGCCAAATGCTCCAGAAGTGAACACTGCTGCCTCCTCTCAAGGAAGCGCTGTTTGGACAAAAACCCCTGTGTACAACTACAGGTACAACGGATGCACGCACTGCTGAGAAAGGAGAGGAGCTGCCATTGCTGCATCCCAGCCTGACCCACGCCAGGGGCTGCAGCAGAGCTCGATGCTCCTCCAAGCCCCAAGCTGGATCCCATAAAGCATTTCTGTACAGGGAGACCAAGCAACACGAAACTCCAACTCCTGTCAGAGTACAAGCCCTCCTTTGAAAACAGCTGATTCCAGGAATCCCTGCCAGCGTTGCTCACTGGGTGAGGGGCACAAAGTGCATCTGCAACTCATAACCCAGATGCAAATTGAAACTGGGCTCCAGAAAGGAAAAGTTATGTCAGGATGCTGCTACCTGCCAGAACAGAGCAAAAGGAAAACAACAGATGTAGCAGTTTGCTTTATGCTCAGGAAGGATAATGTATTAATATAAGAACAGTGCGTTCGCTAGGCAATAGAGACAAGCCATGGATTAAATTGGAGAGTATAAAGACTCCGTTTCCTGACAGACTGTGATGTGTGCAGCTCAGGTGCAGAGGAGACCACTCTCATGCGGGGCACTTCTCAGGACACCTCCAAGATTAAGGTACAACAACAACAACGCAGTCAGGGCAGTGGTGCTAACCCAGAGCTGGAGCAAGCACAAGCACGCAGCCATTGAGCTGGCAGAGCACAGAGCTGGATGTGTACTGAAGGGCTCTTTGGGCTGCTCACCCTGAAGTGCTCCCCTCTGGACCCTTGGCCACCTTCTGCCATGCCACACAGTTTGCAAATATGAAAGGGATGTCAACTTGTGAAATGTTTTGCTCGTTAAAATCACTGCTTTCATTTTTATAATAATAAATCACAGCTTGGCTTCAGCTGTGTAGGAGTAGAAAATCCCAGAAATAACGTGCACGTGATGGTCAGAGGGACAGATCAAATGGACCAAATGCCAAAGGGATGGAACAAATGCCTTCCTAGCTACCGTGTTACCTGGCCTTTCCTGGTGTGCACATTTTGGGAGGGGAAAAAAGGAAACAAGATAAGGCCAGGTGAGTTTGCACTTGCTCCTCAACACAGTGAGGCTCACTGTCATATCCATGTCTCATGGGGGTGAGATTCTTCCAGCCTGTTTGGCTCCTGGAGCAGCCCTGCTCCACATGCTGCCCAAGTCAGACTGTTGAGTATTTCTGTAATAGATCTCTTATCTGATAAAATATGCAGTATCTGGTCTGCTGAAATTATTCTAAATTCATGCTGAATTCAGCAAAGCAAGCAAGGAAGGAAAGCAGGAAAGAAAGAAAGAAGGAAGTAAGAAGATCTTGTCTTCATTTTGATATTTTTGGAATATAAGCTTTTTTTTTCATCTCATAACTGTTTTGTCTAAAAGTATACCTGAAAGTTAAAAAAAAAAAAAAAAAAGTACATATGAAATAGAACCTCTTTCTCCCCTCCAAAAAACCAGATCAGCGAGTGATAAACTGATTTATATGGATCTTTTATTCTTTGGGGAGCAAAGCTAATTATCCATGGACGTCTTTTCCCCTGGCTTCCATTTGGCTGGTGACAGAGGAATCTCTCATTTGCACTGCTCTCATGATGAACCTCCTCTGCTGGTGAGCCATCTGCACTGCTCCCACGGGCACAGCTACCCCTGGGGCCGTGGGGAGAACAGACACCCATCCCTCTGGTCTCCTGGATCACTTCCACAGATTTTCCTGGCATCGACCTCATCCAGCCCAGAAGTAGCATGCGGTGCACGCTGACTGATGTGCTCGCCTGCAGCTCGTGCTGCAAAGTGCGTCGCAGCAAGTTTTCCATGCCGTGGAGCAACCCAGCAGCGTCAGTTCTTCCCCAGAGTTTAGAGCCAGAGCTCAGGGCTGCTATCTGACCGCCCCATAGTAACCGACTGCGGATGCACGCACGACAGTCCCCACAGTTGGAAGTCACGAATGCGTGCAATACCACCCCCAGGGCTCAATTTGATACAACAAAACCTATTTGCTGAGCTGTAACAAGCAGAAGGGAGCCCTTCCCCGTTCCGATCATTTGTGCACTCGTTAGCACCGCGGGGTGCAGAGGGACCCCCCTGCACTTGGCGCACATGCCATCATCCAGCGCCTGCAGGGCTCTTCCCAGTGAGGCAGTGCCAGGACTTCCAGGCACTTCCATTGCCCCCACCACTCCCCAGCTGCAGGAGGGGCTGATGGAGGACAGCAGCGAACCCTGCAAAGCAGGAATGCGGTGCCAGCCCCAGCTGGGTGCACACAGACACACACAGACACACACACACACACACACCCTTGGAGGAGAAGCACTGGGATCCAGCCTGAGCTCTCGGACACCGCAGCGGCCAAATGCCACAGGTTGGTCGGGTACTGCAGCTCCTCTGAGATGAGCGACCACAAAAGCAGACAAAGACAAATTTAGTGGAGAACTAAAAAGGTCCTTTTCCCATGAGCTTCAGTCATCATTTGCACCCCATATGAAATCAGAAAGGGCTTCAGGATCTAACTCAGGGAATTTAACAGCTTACAGAAGTGACAGACTTCTCCAGTGGTTAAATGAACCTCTGAACGAACAAGGTCCTTCTGTGTCCTTCAGCTACAGTTGCTCTTATGTTTTACTTATGCTGCTGCAAAGATATCTACATACATATGCACTAAATTCCAAATCTCCATTCATTATTCAAGATAAGAAATATTGCAAAATGAAAACGCATTTTAAGTTACTGGGGTTTCTTTTTTCTACGTGTGAGCCATTTCCTTCACTTTGGAAGATGCCTTTAGATCTCCTTAAGGGAAAGCATCCTTTCCCTGGAGAAACACAGAATATANTTCTTGGGGGAAAAAAAATGGTTTGAGACTGAGCTCTGCATTCTGAGCTGAAACCCTTCTACAGAAACACCTGAAGAGAAGGAGATGGTGCTGTGCAAGGGCTGGTGCTGCCTGGCCCAGCTCTGGGCTGAGCTCTGCCTGCAAAGACGAGCGATGGAGCAACAGCCACAGCGGCCACAACAAGCTGCGCCCGCCCAGGGCTTCCAGCGCCTGAGCTACAGAACAGCTGAGCACGCCTGGATGCCTTAATTCAGCCACCAAGGGGATGCAACCACTTGGTTCCACCATTTGTTGGCAGAGAAGCTACGGAGAGAGCTCCTTTCTCTGGCCTTCCACATCCAACCTTCGGATCTGTCTTTCTCTGATTAAGGCTACATCTCTTGACCCAGCACCAAAAGCCGTACACTCATTTCTTTTGAATCCTCTAGCAAGTTACTCTGGCCAGGACAAAATCTATTATTTCATCTTTTCTAGCTGTACTTCATACACATGCAGGTGCTCTTCAACGTACACATATTTTGCTTGGCACCCGCACAACTGCTGCTCATAGCCTGTATTAATTCGTGGTAATGGGATTCAGCCCATGTGTCCAAATTTCCAGCTCTGTCCATCACATTGGCGTCCTTACTTGGCCTGTCTCAGACTGACAAGTCATATCTTCGAGCCAAACACATAAAAGAGATAAAAAAGAACACAAGAGAGAGGGAGACCGCGCACAGTGAGCTGCCCTTGCCCATCACCAGGCAGACGGAACGAGCGTCGGCGTCACGGCACGGTGCTCACTGCCACCGAGCACTGAGATCCCTGCAGACAGCTTTGATTATACAAGACGTCCCCACACGGACCTGCTTCCCACCGCTCTCCAAAAGCTGCCCACACCCAGCGCGAACTTCTCCCAGCTCCAAGTTCTCCCTTCCCTAAGACAAGAGGATAATTTCACCCTCGCTTCACCCAAGCTGAGAAGTGGAGCACGCGGTGCCAGCCGGTGCCAAGCGCGGCCCTGCTCGCACACACCGTTACCCGATATTTTAGTTGCAGCACCGAGTTGCTTATTATAAACACTTAATTGATGTAAGTTCACGCCATTACTTCACAAAGGCAAAGAACAGGGGGACCTGAGCCACCACAGCTCTCCTCCTGCCCGAGGGAAGCTGCACCCCCAGCACAGCCCCATGGCCCACAGCAGCGGGCTGGGGCAGCGGCAGGAATCTCCGCGCCTCGGTTTTGCCGTCTGTGAAATGGGGAGAACTCTCCATTTGGTAGAGCGCGTTGGGTACTGCAGATGTAAATCACTGTGTCAGTGCTAAGTATTTTGACAGCTACACCCCACAGCTGTAAAACAAGGTCATGTTCAGGAAGGCACCAACAGTTCCCTGAGCAGTGTACCACTTCCAAACGGGATTTTACTCCTTCTGAACATGGATGTTTCTCACGTTCCTTTCACTGCATTAGGAACTACGAAGCCAGCATACCATTAAGCACACATCATCACTGGGGTTCTGGGCCACTGCACAAGGCAGGCACACTTCTTTAAACTAGTTTCCATTCATCTGCATGCCATTTGCCATGCACAGGAGTGACTCTGCAATGAATAAGCGATGTGGGCACAACACACTCCCTGCATAAACAACGCGGGCAGCAGCACACCCGGGGGCACGCAGCGCTCCTGGGGCCAGGAGCAGGAGATGCCACGGAAACAAACCTTCAGCTGAAAGCCTGACAGAGGGAACTAATGCAGGCACAGTCCACAGCCTAGGAAAGGGCAGCTGACATTTTTTTAAGCAAATTAATTTCTCTACTTGTTTAATTTTGTAAACTGAATACAGAGCTGGTTACAAGTGATTGACTGTCAGCACCAAAGACTGAACAGTTTTATTCTTACAGCACTGACTGGCATTGATCCTTCCTCTTAGTCAATAAAAAATCTTCCTTAAATCACTCTGGTGTGTAACTTATTGAACATTTTCCTTAGCAAGGAAGTCCATGTGCGCTGAGGGAATTCTCACAGTTCAACGACTCTTTGCAGGCATTCAGTGAATCCAAAGGAAGCAGGATGGGACCTGTGCAGCTGGGAGCACTGGGTAAGACTCACACCATACTGTGAAAGTCACTCAAATAACGTGATGGAGCATCCTGAAATCTAGAGAACAGATCTAGACTTCCCACCCTTTGAGTCTTTGGCTTGAGGGACGTCATCCAATAGCAGATAGGGATGGGGAAGAAAAAGGAATGGGAAGAGCTTCCATCAGCGAGAGTCCCAGGTCCCACTCTTGATCCTTCAAAAAGTGATTCTAGAGATAAGATGACAACACTTTTTGGGCAGGAGCCATTTTTTGCTCTGGACTCACAAGGTAATTAATATACAGGACGGCCCAGCAAGCTACCACACACCGTAAGATGAGCAAATCAAAAAAATGAAAGCAACTTTTTTTTTCCCCTTTGAATATGTCAAGTCACGCTGTATTACAGATATTTTGCACCTTCTTTTAGCAATTGCTTTAAAACCATTAATGAGTCTGCTTTGCATAGCCTAACCCCAGGCACTGTGAGTCCCGAAGCCTTCTGCTGGCTGAATACAAGCCCTGCCCCACAGGTTGTGCAGCGGGGACGCGGACAACACCCCAATCCTGCTTGCCCTTCGCTGCCAACAGTGAGTGGCCTTTACACGTGAGGCTTTCTCCGGTTTTGTTCCCCCTGTGAGCGCAGGTCATATACTGAGTGCACAGCCCGGAGAGCTGCCATCAGCTGCCAGCCCAGATGCGGAGATGGGGCTTCAGGAGAAGAAGAATCCACAAAATATTAATGTGTACAGGAGACAGGGGAGGATGGCACAGGTCGATGGCACAACCCTAAGAGATGAGCGAGTATCACACCCTTCTAACCACGATACCAACAAACACCTGAGAGAAGTACCTGTTCACAGCAGCTTCTCAAAGCAATCTGTACCTTTTTTTTTTTTAATAGTGGTTCATAGCAGAGAAAAAATAAAGGAAAAAGTAAATAATAATTCCACTGAGAAATGAGGAAGGGCCTTCTCTGGCCCTGTTCCAAGCTCTCCCAAGGACACCTGAGAGCACAGAGCACTGCACAGAGCTGAACTGTGGTGGTGGGACTTCACCAGGGGAACATGAGCAACACGTACAGCCAGGCTGAAGTTTTCTGCATGAACAGAGACTGAGCACACATACTCATGGACAAAAGGATAAAGGAAAGCAAGGAAGAAAAGACAGCCCCCAAAATGCATTTTTCTAGGTTCTTGCAAGCTCAAGAGTAGGTGCAGCTACCATCTGAAAGCTTTCAGAGCAAATGAAATTCCCCATGCAACTCTGCTCAAGAAGTAGCACTCGAGGGATCTCACTACCAAACGCTCACGATTCCCATTGATCCTCTGTTTATCGATTCCCTTGTCACCATGCAGAAAATAAGAGCTCGTTACTTAAAAAGCACACACAGAGGGAGGCGAAAAAACATGACCCCGGGCTGAGGCCCGGGTCCGTCCGGCCGGAGGAACCTTCAGGCAGGGGCGGAGGGATGGGATGGGATGCGCCCACCGACCCGCAGCGCCCGGGTGAAGCCGAGCACGGAGCGAGCCCCTGCCTCGACGGCCGGAGGTGCCGGAGCAGCCGTCCCCCGGCTGCAGGTCCCTACGGCCCCGGCCCACGGTACTCACCCGGTCTCCTCCTCACCGGCCTTTTCCTGCCGCTGCAGAAGCGCACTTTGCTGAAGACCCCCAGGACGTGCCTCTCGCAGAGGGAGCGCCCGTCCTTGCTGGGGCTGGAGCGGCGCTTGGAGGCGGACACGCGGTCGCTGTTGGACTCCCTCGCCTGCCGCTTCTGCCGGATCAACGAGCTGGCGATAGCCGCTGCCATCGCCGCTCATGGGCCCCCCTCGCCGCTCCGCTCCGGAGGAGCCGCCGGGGCGGGCCGGGCGCGCTGGGGCCGAGCGGCGACCGCCGCGCCCCGGGGAAAACGGGGCCGCCCCGCTGAAGGCGCTGCGGCCCCGGGTCCCGGCAGCGGGGAGCGCTCAGCCGGCCAGAAGGAGCGGGGCGCCCGGGCTAACAACCATGGCTGGCCGCCGGACCCCGCCGCCCATGGGTCTGCGTCCCCGGAGAGCGCAAATCCCGGCCGAGTCGCCGGTGCCCCCGCGCCGCGTCAGTCCGGGAGGCGGCCGCCCCGCTCGCAAAGGTCCGCCGGCGGCTGCTGGCTCCGAAGGGGGTGCGGGTAGGACCCGCGGGTCCCCGCGGCGCGGCTCCGCTCCGCCGGGGCGAGAGGGGCCGTGGGATGAGTCAGAGCCCCCCCGGGCC